>JAOBRG010388125.1:0-10746 GCA_027574985.1 Umimayanthus nakama | reverse complement strand
TATCTATCTATCTATCTATCTATCTATCTATCTATCTGTCTGTCTGTCTGTCTGTCTGTCTGTCTGTCTGTCTATCTGTCTGTCTGTCTGTATGTCTGTCTGTCTACCTATCAATCTATTTATCGATCTATCTACCTACAACTGATATCAAACAACCAAATAGTTAATAGACTATTACCCACTGCAATTGTGTTGTGGAAGACTTTCTTGTTTATCGGTTTCAAATACCACACTCCTCTTAACATTCCAAACTACAACATCACTGTCGGACCTTAGGCAGGCTTTTTCATCATAGCTACTTATTACACTTTTGTCACTGTTCTCCTTGAGTATATCATTGTTTGAATTACGTATATGTGTTCTTTGATGATATGTTGAAATGTTCGAATGCTCCCCCGTCCTTGAACAAAACAATGGCTTACCACAGTGTAACTTTGCAGCTCTCGCGTTCACACACTTTTGTCTACCACGGTTTAAGATAGTCATTGCTGATTTTTAAATAAAGTTCTTTCCTTTGTAAACTGTGATAGTAGACAAAATGAAGAGATGAATGAAAGTATTGATGATGATGATGGTGATGACGATGATGATGATGGAGATGATGAGGGTGTGGAGGTTGTAAGGTTGACAAAGATTTATGTGGGGACGAGTGAATAAACACAGAAATCTTCTCATTAGCATATCGTGTGTGTTTTATAAAAGACGGAAACATGTTTACTCCCGATCCGTTGCCATTTTTAGAATTGATTACAAAGGGTGGGTTTTGAAGTTTGATAAAATATTTTGTTGAGAAAAAGACGAAATTTATCTGTAATGTTTTGCATGCAACACTGTTCAATATGAAAAGCGGGAAGAAAAACCTCAACAGCTTCTATAGCATTTTTACTTTGCTCTTGCAATTATTTTATAAAAAATACACATGCATGCTCATTTGAATTTAAGTCACCGTATTACTGATCACGGAGTACCCGGCTTTCACAAATCTTAGAAATGGCCGGCAAATCGGATGTGATCTTTTCTTATGTGCCTTTGCATTCACCTGATGAAGTTCGAATAATTCGAAATCAACAAAATCCGCCAAAGTGTTATGGACACTTAAAGTGACTTTTTACTTAACCCCAGAAACTGCAAAATCGCGCTGCACGCATTCAAGCAATACGCTCTAAAGTAATGGTCTGTGTTCAGCACAAATACGAAAACAATTAAACTGGGACAAGCTTGCCTCAAGGCGGCAAAAGACATCAAAGCCTGTTGAGGTATGATATACGGTGTCATTTAACTGATCGTTTTTCAAACGCTTCTGAGAACAACCCTTACAAGTCTTAACTAAGAAATGCAATACAGTGTATAGCGGAATATAACATTGAACTGGATCATGCACCAAAAACGAAAACTACGAATTAAGGGAGTTTTTCATATAGAGGAGTAATTTTTTGGAATTAATGTATTAACTGACATAAAAGAGTCCGAATCTAAGTTTACTAAAAATGTCTAGAAGGCAGCACTGACTGTTGACTAGACTTTGATTTTTAGGTTTTACTAGTTTATACATATTCCTATAGTGTAGTTTGCAGTATTTACTTCCGTTTCAATGCGGCTTTCATGCAAAGAAGTTTTTTTACTTATGAAGTTCTCGTATTCCAATAAAAATTAATCAGCTAGTCCGTCAGTCAACCAATCAATCAATCAATCTTTGTCGGTCTAGATATTGCAGATCTGACTAAGGCCTGTCAGTGCTCGCGTTGCTACGCCTTTCAGCTGACATTAACCGAGGGGATTACCAATATCTACAGTTTGGCTAGCTTGTCTTGACAGTTGCTAATCCCTGGTCAGGACGTTTAATATGTAAGGCCAAGGTAAATTTTGCAATAGAAAACTTGTACTTCTGACAATCGATGTAGTTTCAAAGGCATCATTGAGAAAATATTCAATAAAAAGTCTTGCAAGTTTTCTCTTTCCAGCATTCTTGCCTTTTATACTTCAAAAAAGAGTCTGGGAACTAGTAGATCCCAGGACCTACCAAAATTGGCATAGCCGCAATCTTGTTTCTTTTTTTCTATTTTCACTGTCTTGGTAACACACAAAAACAAAGAAAAGGGCGGAGTTGTTTAGGTTAGTAGAAATAACGGAAAGTTATTAGACTTCCTTTAGGTATTGCAGAGCAAAGATTGTCTAAAGATTGTCTTCGATAAATCATCAAAACAAGCGCGAACAATCTTCTGATTAGACGCCGTATTCATTGACTTGTCCATGTTTTAAAACGTGCCATTTGCTTCCTGTTTACAGTTTTAGTACTTACTGTTGATGTTGCAACTAATGCACTCGTTATGCTGATCAGTTATGTTCGATAGAAGGTCAGTTGTGCGTGGGTGTTCTACCTAGAGGCAGGACCATCCCTACAGTTCCCTCTCTGAAGCTTTTCTTTAAACTGATTGATACGAGCTGCCGTTCTTGATTCCGTCCAGTACCCCTGTTCTTGGTCTCCCAGGAGGCCTTCTTCTTCCTTCCACTCTTCCCTCTATTATAAGAGGGAGAAGATCACCGTGACGCAATGTGTGTCCCCTCTTTGTCTCTTGTCAATGGCGGATATAATTGACCTCTCTTCTTCCACGGGCCGAAGAAACTCTTTATTGCTGACTTTGTCTGACCAGGAGATGTTCAGGATCTTTCTCCAGAGTCGCATTTCACAGCTTTCTAGCCTTCGTAAATCATCTTTTCTTAATGCCCACGACTCTGCACCATACAGCAGTGTGTTCCAGATTACGGTCTTAACAACTCTTTTCTTTAGGTTGAGTCTGAAAGATTTTGTTTTAAAATAGTTCTTTCCTGTTTGAGAAGGCTTTCTTTGCCCGGGCTATTCTCGATCTAATGTCTTCTTTACAGTGCCCGTCCTGTGTCACTAGGGTAGGCTGCCTAGATAACCGTAATGTGTCACTTGGCTTAAGGTGGCTGAACACAGTTTTACCAATTTTGAAGGGTGATGTGGTAAACAGTTTTCAATCCCTTCATTGTCAAAAAATTGGCGTTTGCAATCAATATCTACCAGGAATGAGCAATGGTATATTTTTGAAACACTGTTCAAACTTGGCGGTTTAACAGCGATTAGTTCACGACATTAAGCTGCCGAGGTTTTACTTTTAGAGTGTGCATTTTATTATTTTCTCCAGAAACTGCTGTTTTACCAAACAAACGCCACGAAAGGCCAAACCCAGCAAGAGCGGAAACTAATTTCGCTGAAACTCAAAACTGCCCTCGCGGACGCGATCGCGAGTCCACTCTGACTACAGAATGCTTTCTTGAAAAAAAATCGTCTCTTACTTTGGTGTTTCCTTTGAAAAAGTGCTGCTATTGAAAAAACTATACAACATGTAATTACTGTTTGCAACAGAGCAAAAACGTTTTCAAAAGATATGAAACCGACAATGTGGTCGCCATTTTGTTTTGCAGCTAAAATCCGCGCCGCAATCTGTAGCTCCGCTGACCAAGCGTTGAGCGGACGAGAAAACTGTGTTCAACCACCGTAATTGTTTACCATCAGGTCAGTTACGTTCAGCATACTTTCTGATTCGATTTCTGTTGAAGGAATGGAACGAGTTATTTAAAAATCAGAAACTGTTTACCTGTTCGCAGGTTCAGATGATTTGTTATGAAAATAATAGTGTGATCTTTGATATCTAAAAATCTTTTATTTGTTTTTATTTTCAATGTCTTGTTATCCAATTTTAAATGTAATGTTAGTTTAGATTATCAAAAATTTTATCACCAAATTTAGACTGGACTCGCCTGAAAAGACCGTCATTATAAAAGTGATCGGACATGACGATTACGTTGATCAAGAATAAATGTATATTGACTTGGTTTTTAGCTGCCGAAATACGCAAAAAAATCCCGGCATTTCTGTTAGATAATAAATCCGTGAAATTTTTTCTATATATCGTCCTTTTAGTACTTTTTCGTAACAAACTTTACATGCGTTCTGATTGGACACATATAAGTAAATATCTACCGCTACTATATTTTTTGGCAATCTTGCGCTTTTTTCAGATAGGAGTTATTTTTCACCATTTTAGAGCATTTAAAATTTTCCATATCTTTTCACTGACTGGGCAAATATTAAAACGGTAACTCCCCTCAGTGTCGGTGCTTGTGAAGATTATTCACCACGCTGCTTCACGGTTCGGTAAAATATAATTCACTATTCACCTCCACTTGGGGGAATAATTGTTAGTTATCAACTCTGGTTACCATAGTTGCGTGACAAGTCTTAATAGAAGGAACTTAGGCCAAACCTCAAGATCGACAGAGAAGGTTGGCATTTTGAAAGTTCAAGGGATTTTTGTTGTTGTTATGGCAACGTATATCTTAACTCGCATATTTTTAGTATAAGAAGTGTTTTACAAAATACTATTTTAGGCTTCTATGTGTTAATAAGGTAAGAAACAACCTGATAAGGGTTATGTTTGTGGTATGGTGGATCTTTAAAAACTATCAGCAAACTTAAAATTTGTATCAGGATCAGAAAGGATCAAACAGCTAAAAATGTTGCTTCTATGCTGTTTTGGGCATTTTTTTAAAATTAACTACTTTTCAAAATTATATTTTTTTATAGTACAATTACACAGGTACCCTTCCCCCTCCTCCCGGTTGTAAGCGCAGAAAAATGTCCAGGGCAAGATAGGGATAAGGGGAAAACAACGCATTTACCCGATTTTTTAGGTTCGATTACGTCATAATCGACGGTGAGTCTCTGTTGCAATCGAAAAAATACAAAGTTGAATCGTAGCAGCACAGTACCGTAGTTGTTAACGATTCACAAATATTTTGAGAGTTCTTGGAGGTTTCTATATTGGAAGTTTTATTAGTTCTTATGCATTTTAGGTAGTTAATTTATGTTTGGAGTTGAAATTTAATGGACGATCGTCAGCTGGTTTGTTGTCTGGTTTCTCAGGAGATGTGCTTGTTGCGTTCTATTAACTTTTTCCCGTTTTAAATATTCTTTGGAACCCCCCCTTCCTTGTTAGGACCAAATTATACATGTTATGCTTCCAATTGAACTCAGGCGCATAGACCACTGGTTGGCCTATCGTACATAGAAATTGAAAAAACCATCACACCAGAGCCGTTCTTTATCGGAGAAAAACACTTTACTTGCAATGGCACAAAAATAATTGCTGTTCACTAATTTTCAAGACTCAAAATACACTTTAAGTTGCTCGCGTTGGTTTAAAATGGTCTGAAGCATAACAATTAATGCGTTTTAAAACAAACGGATAGTTATATAGCCTATGCTTTTAACTAGTTTTGTCTTCTGAATGATTTAGCAAAGGTCTAAAACGTGAACAGCTGCATGTCTCCCATTAGAAATTGGTGATTTAGTAATTTTACATAATTATATTTATACTCAATAAAGTCAACTTTTAACTTCCTCAATAGAAACTCAATTGGACTTTCAGTTCTTTTAATTCATTTCTAAAACTAAGATATTTCGTCTCCCTCGAGTGTTCGTTTTGCAATAACATTTCCATTAACTGTTTTCTTAAATGCTCTCATTCATGTGTAAACCAAGTTTTCACAGCATGATTATTTTAAAGCTAAAACTTGCTTTAGTTTTTCGTGTGGTCTGATAACAAACAACTCTTGTTTTCCTTTGTAGCTTTCTATGCGGGTTGAAAAGTTGTGTCAAATATCAAACGCCATAGCTGGAATCATATTTGGAGTAGTTTCTTCTAATACTTTTAAAAACCTCTTTAAAACCTAGTTTTAATTTATTTAAGAACTCCGCATTACTGAGTGGTTTAATATATGAGAAGAGCTTGACTGCAGGTGAAACATGTGTGTTTTACTCAAGGTTATGCATTCGGATAAAACTTATTAGAAGAACCTAAAAATCGGTAAGAAAGAACTGGCTACGTGACTATTTATCAAACCAGGATACAACGCAACTAAGTGAGGATTATAAAGTTTGTCATCAGCTCCAACGGAAGTTTTACAGCTCATGATCAGCAGTTGGCCTTTATTTTCACTAAGGGGGGTGGGGGGGGGGGAGAGGGTGAGTTGTTTAACATTTTCCCGAATTGAAATACAGTCGGACAGATTTCAAAACAAACAGTCGTCCAACAAAAATCCGTTCATTAAAGCGATGAATATAAACTGTACGCAGCTTGTTTTGCTGGGGGGGATACACCCATATTTTGGCTATACCAGTTTATGCCGCTGGAAAGGGCCGGAGTGGTTTCAAAGCCATTTACTCTGGAAAAGCGTCTAGTAACCATTAAAATGATCTAGAACAGGGTCACATTTGACGGATGACAGTACTTCATCGATTACTTAGTTAAACTGCATTGATTCCAAACTATATGGGAGTATCCCCGCCCCACCTCGGGCTTTTTTACATGTTTCGAAACATACGCCGTCCATGTGCGATTAATGCAATTACGTGTCGTCCATACGGATAGCTTTTCTGTTACTCCTTATTTCACACATTTGATTTTACTCGCATGTACACTGGTGGATCATGGAATATCATTTCAACGTTTATGAGTACAAAGTCACGTGTGAAATGTTCATGTTATAACAACTCATCGAAGAGGCGTGTTGCATTAAAAGATTGTGTCACAAAAAACGTGTCAGAGGAAAGAATTTCCAGTTGACGAGACTTCATATCGATAATTAAGACTTTACTTTGGATATTTCCGTTTTGAATTGTTTAAAGTGGTTGAACCAACGCTCGGTGAGCTTACGACAGACTTTTTCATAAGTCATGACAAGACTGAATTGATCACATGCATGGCACCACCTCAAAATTATTGCGCGCGAAAGTCTCACGAAGGCAAGCCTTTTTTATAATTTCGATCACATTTTGGTTTATGAACCAGATCTAAGTACAGTGAAAGCCATAATCTTCAGTATATTTATCAGCTATAAGAAAAATGGAAAACATCTTGAAACAACGCAACTGTGTGTTACACTAGTTTAGTGATATGATGTCGGTGTTACAATGCTTGTATCAGTTTGAACCGAGGTCACAAGTGAATCCTGCTATTTGATTGGTTCCCAGCAGATGGGTCTGAGCATTAATTGCACAGTTTGGAGTTTGTAATCGCAGGTTTGGAGTGTAACCGCACAGTTTTTGATCTGTAATCGCGCAGTTTTGATTAACCAATCACAGAGCAGAAAAAGGTAATCTGACCAATCACAGAACAGCAACGTTGGCACACAGCGGTGGGATGTCAGCTGTAAACAAGAGAAAAATGGTGGGATGTCAAATGTAAACAAGAGAAAAAAGGATGAAAATAGTCATAGAACATAAGATTTTGCTTTCTGAAAAATGATTTTAAAATGTATATACTTAATTGGTAATTGAACAGAGTGTCGTGCAATTTTGGTCTGTAATCATACTTGTGATTTCGAATCAAACTCGCGCTGCGCGCTCGTTCGAGTTTGAAATCACGCGTATGATTACAGACCAAATTGCACTCCACTCTGTTCAGTTACCATTATTTATATTATAGAAAGGTTCCACATTCCCTGGCATTGAAACAGCAAATCATAGACACTAAGTTATCGGTCGAAAACAGTAGACTACAGAGTGTTTTTTTTTCCAATTCAGTGAAAGAGATTTTGTGACCGAAACGATGTCATACATTCTAAGTTAGGGTCTCTTATTTAATTGTCACCTTGAGGTTTTAGATTCAGTATCGGTCAAGTGTTTGATGCATACATCCATTCAGAAAGGAACTATTTGTTTTCAAAAGTGAAGGCATACTCCCACACTACAATTTAGTTTTCCGTGCTTCGATGGTTGGATAAATGTATCTTTTTGTTACCTCCAACTGAAGTTTCCTAGAGCACAAACAGTTTTTCTCTCAGTGTAATGCTGTATACGTGCAGATCGAAACAAAACTGCCTTTGTAAAAACTTAAGCAATTCGTTTTTTGATGTCACGTTTTCTTGGCCAAAATGCGGTACAGGTGATATCATTTTGTCTGTACCAAAATAAGGTTACACTTATGAGTATACAATGTAAGCAAACGTTGGTGGTAAAAGAACAAAGCGACCTTCAGTCGAATTTACACGTCGAAAGTAAAATGCGGTTTTAATATGGAACGGCCCTAAATTCTAGTGCAGAATAGGCCACGGCTGAGGGTTGTCTCACATATAGATTTTTACTCACAGGAATAGTCAACTTTACGGATTGGTGGGGGAGGGGAGGGAGGGCGGTTGGCGGTTGGGGAAAGTTCAATATTTTTGTTTAAAAATTTTGGACTTTTTGGAAACATCTAAGATAGTAAATTCATTGGTCAGTTTCCTTTGTTGTTTTTTTTACAAAACTTATATTGTTTATATGTAGTAGTCTGGGATCAGACATAAGATTTTGTGCGGGAGAAAATGGTATCTTTGATAACTTCGTTATACTCTGCCGGTATTAACCTTAAAAGTTAACGACTCTTATAGTTTTTTCAGAACACAAACAGATATTTTTGTCATTTCTGGGGGCGTGGGGGTAGGGATGGGGATGGGTCTCGAGAGAAACGTAAAGTTGACTTTTCTTGTGGGCAAAATCTAAATGCTAGGCTTTCGTTCGGTAAACGCTGTCTATATTAGATGCGAACATTATGTTCCCGGGCAGTTTGCGTTTTATTTGTCTCGTACAATTACATGATTCAAGCTGGCGGTGGCGTCTGACTGTTTATCACATGCAGCACGGTACGTGTATGAGTTGTTTTACCCATAAAAACAGATAAAGTTTGTTGTTTTTTAAACTGACGCGGTACAACATGAGTCAATTGCCAACACGCCTAGCGTTTTAGTCATCTTCTTTAGCAACCTGCTGATGTGTACAGACGCCACGGCGGCTTCGTGTAGCTAGCAAGTCTATGATTACTTGATAAGACCTTATATCTAAGCAGGAGTTACAATCTAGTAATAGAAATGGAAATGGAAGACTAATTATTGTAAAAAACTATTTTTTTATGCGTTGGCGAGTAAGCTATAAGTAGGGTTTGATCAACAAAAGTTCATGTGGTGTGTTTCTTCCAAGAGGGGTACGTTTGGTATATTTTAAAATAACCTTCCAAGCGTTAGCTGGCCTTTCGTCGGAGCGTTGTAATGGAGGAAATATGGTTAGAATCTTATTCACACAAAGTCATTTGAATCAAGATCAACCCTTTTATGTTTTAAAGAAGCTTCATAACGGAAAAAAACAATTCTTTTATTTTCGGTTTGTTCTAGCGAATCTAAATACTTTTCAAACTTAAACTTCAGAGTTTACGTGTTAGTCACATCTGGTCTATCAACTAATAAGAAAATCGAGTGAAAAATTATTTAGCTTCGAACACGAGGTTGAAGTAATTTTGGAAATGAACATAACAAGATGTCGTATTTGTCGTCATGAGGACTTTCAAAGCTATATTTTCATTGCTTTTATAAAAACTGATATCAGTCTGATCTTTTCGTATCTATGAAAAATCAACTGCTGCTCTGCTTCAATCTTTGCTATGTTGAGGTGACTGCAAATTATAATTTCAAAGCGGTTAAGTCTTCCGAAAACTTGAAAAATAAGTTTCTGTGCTATCGAATTTGAAACTTGAAGTTTTTACAAGAACTCTTTCATGGCTCTGCGCATGCTTGGATTCCCAGTTCCAGCCGATTTCTAAGGTTTTAGGCTTTTATGCGGCGATGTGTCGAAGGTGAATTTCGTCTAAAACATTTTTCTGCCTTTTACACATCAGCAATCAGAATTAGTTTTTTTGTCATATTTTATTCCGGGTTTTACTTTACTAAAGTAATTAAACTATTCCGGTGCTTAACCTTTCTAAAAATTATAAACTTTCATATGTGACTTATAAATTCAACAGCAACCGATCATGAGTGACAATTCAAAAAGGAAGTTAAATATTTTTCAAGAATAAACGGCACTAAAAAATCAGCAAAGCACAAACAGCTGCTGCTCTGAGCGACTATTAAGATTGATCTACGTCAGGCGTAAATTTCCCGGGTCGGTTTCCTAGGTTTTTATTGACTATGAGACAAAGGCTCAGTCGTCCGAGCTCGCGCATGTCAAAGGCCGTGAAAGTGCATTTTACAGCACGAGTTTCTCTGGGGGGAACTCCCTTGAAATGGCTCTACGGGTATTTTTCGGTGCAGCCCTTTGGGGTATAGTTTGTATGCCGACTTGATCTAAAGTGGGGTATACATCTTGCCTGATTTATCCAGAATAGGGTATGTGTTTTGCCTGACTAATCCAGAATTATTCGGGTGTATATTTTGCCTGATTAGTCCAGAATTAATGTGATATATATTTGGTTAGTCCAGAATGAAGTATACATTTTGCCTGAAAAGTCCAGAATGTATGAGGTATAATTTTTGCCTGTTATTCCAGAGTTAATAATAAGGTATACATTTTGCCTGATTGGTCAAGAATGAGATAGAATTTTCTCTTATTAATCCAAAATGGAGTATAGATTTTTCCTGATTAGTCCGGAATAGGTATATTCTCGCATGTTTAGTCCGGAATAGGGTGTATATTTTGCGTGAGAAGTCAAGAATGTGGTGTACATTTTGCCCGCTTAATCCAGTATTGGGTAAGCATTTTGCCTGACTAGCCCAGATTGGAGTATACTTTTTTTGCCCGATTATAATTAGGCACCAGTCATTTGAAATCCCCGCACCCCCCACCTCGGGGATAGCGGGGACATTCACTTTTTCTTGGTGTGAAACTAAGTGAAGTCCCCGGTCCCCGGGGCA
>JAOBRG010388114.1:0-10746 GCA_027574985.1 Umimayanthus nakama | reverse complement strand
TGAACAAGAGTGATGATACCTCAACTTTTTTTAAAAGATCGTCGAACGCACTTCACTAATCTGTGATTACTTCTAGTCATGAAAAGTAATAAGTTCTAATAAAACGGCTTGCTTCCTATGCATGAGTCAAATCCAAGAGTGCCCCCCCCCCTCCCGCGCTGACCCCTGGGCATTTGACATTTTTTATGTTTTTTCGGTCAAATCCCAACCATGCAGTCTATTTCATTGGTCAAATGCTCCCGTCCCCTCCCCAGGAACTTTCTGAATGGTCTAACGCCCCGCCCCTCGGGCTGGACCAACAAAACTCAGATCGATTTAAGGAAACCTGAAAGAGGTTTTCAACACTGCCGTTTCTACTATATTTCTTTAAGGCAGTTCAACGTTTACGTTCATCTTCTTTCCCGTCTGGTGACCACGTAAAGTCTGGGTACTGCAAATTGTCACTATAAAGACAAAAAGAAGTCCATTCTTAAATTTACAACTCAAGAGTGTTTTCAGAAGATTCATTACCATCAGGCTTTAGCTATTGGCAGAATTGCAAACCACTCGTAAAATGTACTGAGTTTTGTTTGCAGAAGTCGTAGTATTTCTGACGTTTTCAAGGTTTGTTTGTAGCTGGACCACACAGCAAGGAAGAAGTCGACGAGCGCTCGCTCGAGTCTCAAGTGTCGTGCGCGGTGTAGCCCTTAGTTGTTGCTTTTGTGTTTTACACATCACTGAGTTCATGTGGTTACAAAATAAAATTGAAAACAACCCCTTACACTTCCCTCTCGATTGACAATGATACATATTACTGGGATTAACAAGGTGCTGCGATGTCAGTTTTTTCCCGGTGTAAAATGCCCGGGGGTCGGGCCCTAAGTAAGTGTCGAATTCTCGCCTACCAAGGACTTAACTCGCGTCGAATGCCCGGGGGTTCCCCTTGGGTGTGGTCACTCTTG
Organism: Umimayanthus nakama; assembly: GCA_027574985.1. Lineage (NCBI taxonomy): Eukaryota > Metazoa > Cnidaria > Anthozoa > Zoantharia > Parazoanthidae > Umimayanthus > Umimayanthus nakama. The sequence goes on along the minus strand of JAOBRG010388114.1, from coordinate 9,805 downwards.
GACTTGACTTGACTTGATATAACTATTTGAATTCAAAACCGCGCTCCTATAGCCTGCAATGCAGACACTTGTAAACATCCGTGTACACAGTCTGCGCGACGGTTCCAATTTGCTTGTTCAACTTTTCACGAAAAAAAGAAACCATTTCTGATTGGTTACTTTTGATTTGTTTGTTTGTTACGCATCTTTTATTTGGCCAAAAATCATGATCACACTACTGTCATGCGCTTACAATAATACAAATGCAGTTTGATTTCGCGCTCTGACGTTGGGGCCGACCTATTGACCTACTTTTTGATAACTCATGTTGATTATTCCTTTTTAACTCGATCAGTCGTCCGATTTCTTATCTACTGGTTTTTGTGCTGTCTCGTGTGATTTTAGAGGGGTTTTAAGAGGGGTTCCTCCGCGACTGTTAATGCAGCTTTTGATGACAGCCGGCACACAGAGCCTCCACAACTTCGCCAAATTTGTACAACTCCCAACGGTTGCTCGACAGCCAGCCTCCGGCATGTTGAAGGAAGACTCTTTTGCAAGAAATCTACCAAGAATTTTTGAAATTGCGCTACTATTACTGCCTGAAAAGCTCGCTCGAATTTACAGGTTCGCCTCGAACTCGGCTTCAACGCATATGCTAGCCTAAATTGGTATCAAAATTCAAACAACCTTTCGTAAGCCGCTGTCAAATTCTAACCTCGTTACTCTGACCTCGTTAATCTGATCTTGGTGTCTTTGTAATAATTGAGTTTGACGACTGTTGACAAAAGGTTGTTTGAATTTTGATACTAAATCACACGAGGCAGCACGAGGACAGAAGACTGCGGACCAAAATGACTGAAGGCATAATGAACATGCTTTGTAGAGCCGTCACGCAGATGGACTATATTGACATTTAAAAATAATTGACACGTCCGGCTGCAGCGCAGGCTACGCCCCACTTACCCTCACGCTATCCATGGGTTGGTACGCTATTTAAAAGAAAAAAAATCTTGGCTGTCCAAGAATTAAAAATAAGAGTAACTTCAACATTGCCTGTACTATACAAAGTTGTTATAGCTGGCCTCTTTGTACAGTTGCCAGCCAATTGCCAGCCATTGTTGTAAGTTTGTTTCGGCTACAAATTTTCATCCAAGATCAGATGTCTGCGGTAACAAAATCTGTATTAAAATTCCTTAAAAGAAGTAGAATTTCCTTCAAAGTCTTTTACAATCTTCAACAAAACGAAAAACATTTGTTGTAAATGTGCACAAACCAATTTCGGTTATACGGGTTGCAATTCCTTGAACTTAAAAGTTCGTTTTTGGACGTAAAACAGCTTGAATTTTAACAAAAAAGCGTCTGCTATTTGTTTAGGACCAAAGATGTGAGTTAGCTTGTAAGTGCATCTCCATGGATTATTTGCCAATGTGTCGGTGTTTTTATATCCTGTGATGCATGTTAGTAGCACTGACTGGACGTCAACTGCTGATACTGACAAACTAAACACAAAATCGTAATTGATTTCAAACCTTCAAATGTGCCGACTGTCTTGTTACCTCCATTTTCCAATAAGTAAACTATAATTAACTGGCAAATGTCTCTTCGTGACAAACTTATGTTTACTTAAAAAAAATTTTTACAATTAAAACAAACTTGTGTTTTTTTTCTTTGGGTTACTATGCATGCACTTAGTTCGCTGGCTAAGTCTATTTTCAAAACTGTCAGGAAACCACGTTGCTTTATTTTTAGTGTAAACGTACATATTGTTATTCCACTGGTAATATGAAAGTCTTAGTCTAGCTCGTTCTAACCAATAGCTTTAACATCTTCCTCTTGCTTTTATATATTATTTCTTCCTTTGTAAAAGTGGCGTTTTTACAAATTCAAACGATATTCAGCAACTTTCAGGTTCAACCAGGGTTTTGCTAAATAATTTCATTTGTCAAAACTTGTTTTAATTTCATAAATATTGATTCTAAAATAAATTCGCCTGTTTCATTTCTAACAACAATGTAAATGTCAATTTTTTATCAAACATACTTCTTAAGTCTTAGCAACGATAAAATACGTAGTATCTAAGGTGTCATATACTAATGGTGTATCCATGTTAGACGAAATTATCGTTTTTCTTTCAAAAGGAAATTTGACAAATATCGATGAAATTAATGTCTGTATATAGTTATTCAGTGAAGGTTTGAGGAGGTAAGCTTTGCTATTCTGGAAGTATTTTTCATTTACTGATTAACAAATCGTATTCAGATGATTTCGCTTTTCCGCTGATGATATTTGTTGTTCCTTCATTATTGTTGACGAAGCCGACAAGAAGTTGGCAAAAATAATGCTTTGAATTTAATATTTTGAGTTTGAAAGCATCGCAAATGTTAGTTAGTATTAACTATTATTATGTATTGAAAAAGGGAACACTGTTGTGCAATCAACCAGAACGAAGTATGAAAGTCGCAATCTGACACTTGGATATATGACAGACTACCGCTTACATCCTCGAATCTCAGGTAAATTTGGTGTTACATCTGTCTACAGAAACTTTGTCTTTGTTATGTTTTTTGTTGTTTCTCTAAGACAGTGTACTGTGCATAGGTCCACCAAAAAAATACACAATCCTCTTTAAATACTTTACTTGTTTTTAGACAAAACAGTTATCTTGTTGGACCAATACATAACCCTTTTTTTCAATTGCCAATTTTAATTTTCAAGACCATGGACACGCCAAATTAGGATTGTTGATTTTGGGCTTGATATGGAAGCTTAATGTATGTTTCATCACGTTTACTGCCATTTTATTTAAATCAACTGTGCTTAGTTTTTCCAGAATGTTTTGATGTGACAAGCAATGGGTTAACAGGTTTTCAATCAGAAAACGGTATGGTAAAAATCAGTCGGTAAAAATCATTCGTCCGTGAACAGGTTTGGTTCTCATGTGTTTTTTGCCGTCCCTACAAATAACATAAAACACACAAACGATTTGTCTTATGTTTTTTGGTTTCGGAAATATTAAAGACTATGATTAAAAAAATAAAAGCTGTATAAAAACAAACTGAGTTTTTTAAATCTTCCTCAATCAGCGGAGTCAACTAAGCTCCAGTAATTATCATAATATTACTTGTGGTTCACGCAGCCCGAAATGATATTTATCTATCATCAATCTTCACTCCAGATGGAAACATGACTACAAACTTCATTAACGCCTAGTTTAGACATCGTGCTTTCACCGCACCGAACTCAATTATTTTGATTTGGCGCAGTGAAAGCACGCTTAAAACTCGATGTCTAAATTGGCACACCGATTATCCACTGTGCCAGCATTTGGCGCGGTAAACCTGAGCAACCAACATATTTTAGTCCAAAAGCAATTGGGTGCGGTGCTCGGTCTAAAACGCAACCGTGCTTTGACCGTGCCAGACACCGCACCAAATGGAATTGAGTTCGGTGCGGTGAAAAAGCATGATGTCTAAACTAGGCCTGAGATACGGTAAAATCTCGAAAAGAGGCCCAGTAGGCTTTGTCATGAGAAGAAGCCCATCTCGAAAGAAAACTACCCTTGTGAGTTAACAAACGTGATTTGAGAAAAAATTCATCTTAAAAACGAAGCTTCATTTCAAACAATAATTAATTAGGTTCGTGTTTTACTTGAAATATATTTGGCGTTTAAGCATATAAATGGTTGAAAAGATTGTGTAGTAGTCTTGCCCATTGTTTTATAATCGTCAATTTCAATGTTACACCGTTCTTCTAGGAAATAATCTCAACTCTTGAGTTTGCAATACTATGGCCCTCTTTTCGAGATTTTACGTTATATAGTGAATTGTACGACAAAACGAATGTTTTACCGTATATGAAACCAAACCCAAGCAAAAAGACCCATTTTTCTTTTCTCATTTTTCAAGTGCTCAATTGAAATCAAGCATTGCTAGGTTTTCCTGTCCAAATAGCAACTTCGAGATGTAGTTATGGGAAATAAACAACGAATGATAAATGACGACAGGAAATTAATCGATATTATAATTGTTGGCAGCTTAAAAGATTAAAAAAAAACTAATCCAACTTATTCACGATACATTCTATTTTATCATACCGATAATGCTGCAATATTTAAACAGTGTCAGTTTAGAGGATCTCTTTGCGATCAAACTTTAAAAGCTTTGCTTGAAAAGGCAACCTATATAAACTTCAATAGAGCTTGAAAAAACGACATTCTGTTTGATTTTTTCCTATATACTAGGGTAGTAACAAAACAGATCGCCCTGCATAGGTTTGATATTCGAATTGAATTAAACAGCAACTAACGTTGTTAGGAAAAAGACCCTTAATTGTTACCAAAGTCCAAGATTTATAACTATATAAAGACTTATACAGAAGTGTAAATTTGACAACTGAAAGTAACTTTTTAAACTTTTTGTAGATATTTGTATGCCTTTAACGAAATTTTATGTAACGACAGACAATACTGTTTTTCTGTTGACGCTGATAAAATTAATCATCGCCATTCTTTCTGGGAATTTTTTCTGTCGGTTTTCACAAAAGCAGGTAATTGCCTTAACTTTGAATCTCGTGTGGAGACATTTCAAGCCATCATAACTATTAATGTTTTCAAAATATTTTGGCATGACAATCTAACAAACGTCATTGGGACTCTTCAATAGCTGCTCCTACAAGGTCCTGAGTTGAGTTCAATGTCACTCAAAAAACTAGAAATATGAACATCAATATCAGTATTAACCAAACAATTGAAAAAGAAAGATTAGTGCTGTTGGATCAATGATGCAATTATTTTAAATGAAGATTTTAGTATTAGACCGGTTGAAGGCATCCTGAGTTAGATTAGATGTTAACTCAACAGTCCAATACCAGTATCAATATTAGCCAAACACAGTTTAAAAAACCTCAATGGAGTAAGATTGACCGAGCAGTCCATTACAAAGAGCTATATTAATTCAAGTGGAAAGATGTTTCTGAAAGCCTACAAGTAACTTGTCATTTATTATGTTTTGAGCGAAGTAGGAGTAGGAGGAACTCAAAGACACGGTACAACAAACTTACCACGGCATCTAGAGCAACATAACTGAATAGCGACTAAAAAAGAAGACAAATTGAAAACAAAGCAAATTGTATTTTCAGTTCCTCACTTTGCTGATTTTGGACTACCATCCCCAAACAAATCAAACCTGTTATCGATGTGATAAGTATGATGTCATATTTGACGTGATAACCCATTGTTTCAGTTCCTTAATTTCTCATCAAGTTCAAAAATGTTAGATTTGCTAGGTGATCTAAAAACAGTGTTTATTGAAACAGATCAGTACATTGGGAGCCTCAACGCCTTGTTCCAAAGAAATATTTTTAATCAAATGTCAAATCTTGAAGTTAACAAACTCTCCGATTTTGCTTTTGTTTAAGTGTCTGACACATTATTGTATTCTATTTACCAGCATGGTTGTGGCCTTGTAATATAGCTTAAAACTAGCTTTGATAAGTTAACGATATGTTGTCTATGTAGTGAATCATATTTTACTTTGTTCAGCAAGAAGGTGTTTTTCTGTTAATGCTTTATTTTATATACTCCTTGATATTGACGAACATTTGGTTTCTGGTAAAGAAACTTTGACACTTTCTTGATGTAACCTGACTTGTTAAAACATTAATTTAAACAAGGCTTGGCATGGTTCTTTATAAAACAGCTTCCTTATGGATTCAGATGGACAGCTGTTTTAAAAATGAAAGCACATAAAAACATTGAAAACATGCCTGTCAAGTTCACTTTCAAAAATTACATCTACATTTAACGATCAAAGACTCATGTTGTAATACTCCACAATTTTCCTTCACTAATTTAGTGAAACTTGCAGTCAGTTACATTAGTCCTATAAACTCACATCTCAAACTCTAGGGCATTTAAAACAACTTTGAGAATTTACTGACTTGATTTTAGTACAATAAAAGAGTTCAAAGTCTAAAGCAAAATTTGTTTACTCCGCCCATTTTCTTCAAACTAAATCCATTGTCAAGTGCTAAAACTGTACTAGATAAGATATCCATCTCTGGCTGATTTAGTGGGGAACACTTGATCAAATCTAAACTTGAAAAAAATTGAAGCTCCATAAGAAGGCAGGGTTTGATCCCCTCAGCCTTTACTAAAATCCGCAGTTTCAAGGAAGCCTTATTCATTTCTTTCATTCTAGAAACGAAATCGGAAGCCAAGAAGCATTTTTCATGCTGTCGATTGATCTATACAACCCTGTTGTACGCTGATAACAGTGTTGAAGACCTGAAAGGTTTGTCTAAGACTTGATTATTTCGTTTTACATATATTTTTAAAATTGTTTCAATTTCTCAAACGCTGCAATTCCGTAGTCAAATGGTAAAAAATGTAAGAGAAACTCAATGGTTTGATTTAGTTTGTTTTTGTTTTTGTATTTGTTTGAGTACTCTGAGCTGAAAATCATTTATTATACTGACACAATTCGATACGTAGACCATGAAACAACACAAGATGCAATTCCTTAGTAAAATTACAAAGCATGTAAGAGAAATTTAATTGCTTGATTTCGTTTACCTTGTGTTCGTATTTGTAAGAGTAACCCTGACCTGAGAATCCACTAATACACTGACTCAAGTTGATAAAAAATACCTTGAAACAACACAAGATTCACCTTTAGTTTGTTTCAAATAATTGATGCAGTCAATAGTAAAACTGAGAGTCCAAAAGGGTATTGAATGAAAAACAGCGATTTAGTAGACTACTTGAAGGTACAAACAAATATTTTTAGGTGGATAAAGAGGAAAAGTGATAAAGAAGTACATACACAGGTTTTCGTGGTGCAAAATAGTTTTGAACTTAGCTTCCTCTTGTTTTTTATATTTACATTTTGTATTTTATAAAATATATAGCGTTTTAAGATATAGGATAATTTATTACTTTTATTTGTACATATAATATTTTATATTTTATCTTAATTAGTGTCCCCAATTAGCTTCATGAGCTACATACATTTGACATTCTTAATAAAGGTTATTGTATTGTATTGAAAACTGTGAGTATAATTTTGTCACAAGGGGAAAAATTCCATTTGGGCGCTGACAAGAAACTCAACATCAACTGTCATTGAGCCAAAAGGTCTTATTACAGTTGTTAGCTACATATTAACCGACAGTGAGGTCCGTACGGGAAACATTAACCGAGGTGAATGCTAGAGTAGATTTGAAATACTAACGCTTCGTTTCCCTCTCCTGTAGATCACAAAATAGCCAGAGAAAGTAAGCTTGAACGCCGTGAGAACCAAAGCACAACAAATTGTTATTTCACCGCATTTTTTTCCGGGAACTAAATTATTTTCCTTGCAAAAATTAGCCTAATACACTGTACGTTAAATAACCAGTTTACGCTTCTGAAGCTTATTAATTCAGACATGCTATCCAGCTGCTGTTACATTACTCGGCAGCATAGAGATACTCAGCTACAATGTACGGTTATTAATCAAGGTTAATCAACCTCCCCTCAGAATTTTGGTAGTTACTCTTTTTCCCGCTGCTTGTTACTCGTTACTCGGTTAGTCGTTTTAGTAAAACCAAGGGAAAAAATCTATCATTTAAAAATTCAAGCTTGATAGTATTGGTTATGATAAGAGAGAGACGTTAAAAAGCTTGTGGTAACGATCTGGCTTTCGGTTTCCAACTGAGTTCCTGGTGCGTAATCCGAGAAGAGCCTGGAAACGAATTAAAAGAACTTTCGATAGCGAACCGCGAAGCCTTCCCGGTTTTAGTTCGTACGATAACAACAAGAACTCTAAAAGCAACAACGCTCAAAGTACCTGTCTACTTCTCTGAAGTCCCACGTGTCACGCAGTTTTGTTTAATGTTCCTTTCATTTTTATCAAAAGCACTGAGTCATTTCGTGAAGACTTCTTTAGCAGTATGGACATCGTAACTACGTTATGGTCTAATGAAAGAATAGTCAAAAAAAGTTTTTGCCGTAATATCTACGAGCTTAAACTTCGCGACATACCTATTTAAATCATTCCCCCTTGGGGCTTCCTCGACGACTTGACTGAACTGATAAACGTTTGTTTACTGCTGTTTAGAAAATCTAAAAAGGAAACTTGATTATCTCCATTGTTGTTCAAACAATTGAAGTATTCTATTTGCATAGATGTTCAAACTAGTACTTTGTTTTACTCAAACATAACAAATCGATTGCAGGTACTGTTTTGGAGAAATTGGCACATATGCACAATAACAGGTGGACAGAATAACGTTTCAAATCTCTTAATCGAAGCACTGACCACGGCGCCACAACCCATTTTAACGTGTCGCCATCTAACCCACAGTTATTCCTTGACTGTCAAACAGCAAGCAGACGTTCATCGGATCCGAGCATGCTTCCATATTGCGTGAGTGCAGAATACTTCATCGAGCAGAATAGTAAATTTATTGAATGAAGTAGTTGAGGTAACGTTCTTACTTTTATATACTAACTTTCCAGATTCCGATACAATATGTGGTGTTTGTGAAAAGTAAAAGCAGGTCACTCGGTAATCAGTATACGTATGTTGAGGTAAAATTTCAAAGTATTAAGCTTAAAGGCGAAGCTGCTTCTAAAAGAACGCAAGCACGTCACAATAGGATAATGATCTCAGTATGCACCGTCAGTGCTTTGCGTGCATGCAAGTGAAATGTGGTTTGAGTTTTACTAATCAATGATATCAGCCACTCATGCAGTTGCCGACGCATTCAGAACTTCATTCAACTGATAGAATGATCGACAAACAACTGCTCTTCTACTAATAGAACAATCGAGCCAAACAACGGTATCGTTAGATCTTAACACAATCATCCTAGTTTCATAAAGCTTGCGCAATTCCTTTCAAACATAATAATATACTTGAATCTATTTTGGTTTCAAACTCGAAATTTCGATATCCTTTTTGCTATGAATCTTTGGTGTATATGTTTCAGAAGTGTCACAACAGAACTGAAATTCTGGTTTTTATATTTACTTTACCATGAGTTATTTATGGATGGATATTTTTTGAGTGTGGGAAGTTTTTACTCCATTCTCGGTTCTCCCTTCGGGCGAATTTATCACTCATTATCGCCTGTTAAGTTTTTACTACATACGTGTAAGCGACCTTAAAGTAGCTGACAAAGCTAAACCACGAATTAACTAACAAAATTTTGAGTTACATTATTAGTATATTTGAACTTTTAATTACAAGTAACGTGTCCGTAGAAGAGAAGAGGTATTCGGTACACTAAACACAATATAGTATGAGTCTTTATTCGTTTACAAGTATACTATTAAAAAAATGCGTTTTTAAGTTAAAACAAGGAAAAAAAGCGAAATCTCGTTAACGCACAGCCACGAATTGTATAGTATAGAACTGTATTTAAAAAATTAAATCAGCTTGCGTGTGCTCGGGGGGGGGATACTCCTCCGATTTGTTGAAAAATCCAAAAAAAAATCTAAAAACACTCAACTTCAGGTACTGCTACCCAAAAGAACACTTCGGTGGTTTTTAAATACCTTAAAATGTACCGGAAAACACTGCACATGAAGTATGATTTTTTCGAAAAAAAAACTACAATTCAAATCACAAATGCGATTTATTATTAGCCGTATGCATCTATTGCTAAACTACCACGTTACGGGTTACATCCGTGCTTAGTAAGATGGGTCGCCGCCTTCTTGCAAGGTAGATCCCAATGCGTGCAAATCGGTACATCGTCGTCTTCGTATCGCTATTTGAATGGTGGAATTCCTCAGGGTACCAAAATGGGTCCAGTGTTGTTTGCCATTATGGTAGACGACCTT
>JAOBRG010388113.1:5336-17947 GCA_027574985.1 Umimayanthus nakama | reverse complement strand
GACTAATTTTTTGCCAACCTGCTGCCAATCTTCAAAGTCAAAAAGAGTGCTTATAGAAAACGAATGTACATCGGCAATTTTTGGATCAATTATTCCAATTGACTTAAGGGCATTATTTTTACTGCCCGTAGCAGCCCCGTTACACAAAGTGCAGAGGGGGCATAACGTGTAATTAACTCTGCATGGTTATAAAAATTAAGGTTCAAAGAAATAAAGGAAACTCGCTTTGTTTTTCAAACGGAGTCATATGGACCGTACGAATTATGAACACAAGGAATCGATGTTATGATTTATAATGTAATTTTAAATTGATATTATCAAACACCACCGCGACAAGCAGGTGAAATTCGCAGGGTTTTTTTTTCATTTGTGCACGATGCACTTAAATTGTTCTTAAGTTTTCTGATCGTTAGTATTTTGATGCTTCTAGAAAAGAGTGATTACTGAATCATTCTTTTCACAATATAGTGATTAATATTCGGTGATAATTTCACTAATGGTACTATTTCTGGGTTAGGCTGTGGGCAAACTAACAGATAAGCAAAAGAAAACTCAGGCAACGCCAAAAGTTTTCTTTTTTATGCCTTAGCAAATCTTTCGGGACTTGCAGCATCACGAAAACGTCCACATAGGATTCATCCAAGTTGTACTTGTTAATGATGGTTTTTAATTAATTTGTGAGGGAGAAAATTGTATGCCAGTGTCGAAATGGATCTATGTCGAAGCGACGCTGACATACATTCTTAAAAGGTCTTCTGGTCTGACTGAAAGCCTTCATCTTTGTAAATTGCGTATCAAAAGAAAAATTAAGGCTGACAGATTCAAGCTTCTTTTACAGAGACTGGTTTTGTATGAAGACGTCAGTTTTTGTGAGAATTGCGTCAAGGTCATCGAGCATTGCGTTAACCATATTATACAAAACAAACGTTTTCAAGATATCACCACCCACAACAAACGTATAAAAAGTTGGTGGGTAAAGCAATTTTAAGCCACAACAATTCCCACTGAATATGATTGTTTTCAGGAAAGCATAATCAGTATTTGAAATATCGGCTATTGGCAGGTGCTTGTGAACATATGGAGATAGCACACATCTGAACATTTTCTAAGGAAGCAACAAAGTGTTTTCTAATTGTTTCACGCCTCTCTTGGTGCAGAAAAGAACAGAAAAGAAACTAGTTGTGGTATATCTAAGGTCCATGAGCCATAAATGAGCCATCCACGAATGGCTTCCAGCCTTTAAATTTCTAAAAGCGAGTTGGACAATAGACTCACTGAGAACAAGACGTCCCGGCTCGTAAAGCAGATAAATTACGGTTTTGTTTTGTAAATCTATTTATTGTATTGTTAGCAACTTTTTGATGAAATCGAATTTTCCAGCCAAAAGCACTAGTACTCATTAGCAGTATTAGCATGCGTCATATAGCGGTTGAAATCTCCCTGAGAGCCAAGTTCTCTTACCTTAATTTGACTAGTTATTTTCAAGGAACAACCAGCTTTACTGTAGTGGCAGGAGATAACCAAGCCTATAATCATCGGTAGTTATCAGTGGTATGTGTTCATCTTCATTATACATATAATTCACAGCTGTAACACGCAATATAACTTTACTAATAATCACTGCCCTCCGAACTTATTATCCAGAGAAGACCAATTTTTTAAATGTAACTTTTTAAACTTAGTTCAACAACTCAAGCAAGGATTAAAATTTGTATTATTGGTGACTGTGCAGTGCAACAGCATTGTTTTCAATGTTTTTCGAGGGAATCTCTAGTCCTAGAAACCGCCACCGCCGAAATAGTTGTGTTTCGCGGCCAAAATACAACTCGACGTTGCTCTTTGTTTACTAAGGTTAACAACTGGTGATTTTTAGATATTTTGTATTTTGATAGATTGCCCAAAATTAAACACTTAAACGCGCTTCAAGAAGAACAAGTGCCTTCAGAGATGCCTAAAATACGAAGGAACTCGGGCATTTCCCCGACAAAAACTTCTTCTAGGAAGTCTGGGCCTTTCTTTTTGTTGTAATTATGAGCTGTTAAGTACATGCTATGGTTTATTTTAATGATGTGTACTTAGAAAAGTACGCTAAGACATCCTTAAGCGTTTGCATTTTACTCACTTAAAAGGATTTTGTGGGAGCTTAATTTTTTACTGGTTTTCCACAGTAATAAAAAGGCTTTTCGGGTAAAGATTGTCAAGGCAAACTGGCAAAATGTCGACAAACTTGTTGCAAAACAAGAGGAAAACGAAACTAGTGGAACTCACAATAGCATCTAAAGCTATTTTTAGCAGCTCTCTGTCGAACGTTTTCATTCCGAACATTGTTTTAACTTAAGAATCTTAAAACGGTAATAGAAAAACGAAACTATCAGGAAAGGTTTTAGTCGATGCAAATCATTTTATACAGTGGAGCTCTGACAGATAAATCAGAACAGACTACACTACGTGAAAAATAGCCAATGACTGGTGTTTCCCAGCAGTACTACTCGATTTAAAAGCTCTTAAAGCCTTGTTGAATTAAGACTTATCATTCTGAATTGCGCACAGGAACTATAAAATTACGGCAACATTTGCAAGAAGCTGGCAATCTTCAGAAACCCATTTAGACTTTTCTGCCCGCCGCTATGTACGAGGAAGAGAGTTGTAAGTACGCGAGTTCGTTTCGAAAGAAAAGGCAGGTGCTTTTTTGGTAATTCGGTTATATTTATCACTGCATGAACAACGGCCAAGGATGCAAGTATCTAGAATTTGACATCTTATAGATGAATAAAACAGTTCAGTCAACTGGATAGTTTCTACACATTAACTGAAATTGTGTATTAATTTTTATATCCCTCAGTGAAGAGCGACACTTCGACGTGAAACAGAATCTTCACATTCTCGCTACTACCAGTGCTACTAGTTTACAGGTTTTAATACACGCTACTATCAAACTGTGTCAGGCAGTTCTCCTCTTTTTTACTAAATTATGATAATCTAATCATAACCGTGTTTGAGATACCGACATCGGCACTCGCAGGTGTAAGATTTGCTTTGTGTTTTGATACATTAGACGATTATCTGTTTGGTGGATGGATAATAATCCCATACATCGGGAACAAAATAAAAAGTAAATGTTTTCTTTAACTATATTATTTGTAACGCCATGTCTGGCCGATCATCTTATACATCTTTAATAACCGTCTCAGTTCGAGTCAGTCTGCAGTATTTGTGTATTAAGCGGCAGCGCCGCCAACAAGGGTGCCTACATGTGTTTATTGTTTGTGTTCTCCAATTAAAAGTTTAATTAAAATTATTTAGTAATTCGTCTATTCCTTCGAGAAAGGTTTGCTTAAAACATTGTATTAGGAAAACAGTTTTAGTAACAAAGAATCAGATTCAACGTAAGTGTGCACCTACATATCAAACAGTGCTCAGATCGGCTGCAGAACAAGTTCAGCAAATAATTGTGAATCACTATGAAACAACTTTGTGGCTTTAGTCACATTCAAAACATCTCCCAACCTTTGCGTTTTATCTCAATTACAGATCTTTCACTTCAACGCGACAGTGCAACTCGGTGAGCCAGCTAGTCAATAAGAAATTGAGTTTTGTACGAGGTAAGAAAAATGAAAGGTATTGATTGCGAAAGTGGCAAAGCCCTTCTTCTCTTTAGTTTTGTTTTGCTACAAACTATCTTACACAAGTAGTTCGTTACACATATATAAAAACAAGAGGTGGCACATTTTAGTCTTACTTTTAAGGTCAACGCTTACAGCTGCTACTGAGCTATTTAGCTATAAATCAATAATTCCAAATTCGGTTTTGTTACAAAGGGGAGTTTCTGTATAGTAGTCAGTGGTCTACTAGCGATTGATAATACTTTATTTCCTTTATCGAGATTTTCAAAATATTCTTTCACTGTAAAATTTGTTTTCCTTCAAACTATATTAGCTTCCAAGTTGTTTTTATTTTCTTTTAAATTAGTTTTTCCTCGACGAAATTAAAAACTAACGACAAAAATAGAATTCAGTGACCGGAGCGATTGTTTTATTGACTTTCTTGGGAAATCCAAAACTTCAGTATCTCTCTCTGTTCTTTTCGCCTGCTCCGTCGTAGAATAAAGAAACACGCACAGTGATGGAGAATCGCCTTTCACAATCTAGTTCAAAGCAATCTTCTCAGTAATTTCCATAGTCGTTTGCTACGCCATGTAATGTGTTGTAATTTACTTCAGTTTATAAACATTTCAGCATGTCGTCTTACATAAAAAATGACCGTTCATATTTAAACTTTATGAGTTTTAGTAGTAAGTATTCAGTAAACCGTTCGTCTTATTGAGTATATTAAGCAACTTTTTTGTTACTTCGAGTGCTGGAACAGGCTGTACTTGACGAAGTTCAATCCAGTCTACCGTATCAGGAAGCGTTTCCCCATGTTTCAGAGCGTTTGTACTAGATATTGCAAAACCTAGCTCTGTGTAACGAAATAAAAGTTTGAACTGTCTCTATTGGGCGCACCATAACATCGCGAGCATGCAACTGTTGAGTTAGGAACGCTCTTTCGACAATGACTGAAAAGTTTTCGCATGGGACAAAATGGAGAAAAAGCTACAACTTTTGTTCAAAACGAATTGATACAACTTTAATACGGCAGTAGTTAGAAAAACCTAAACCAAAAATAACTTTTTAATGTGGCAGTTCATAAAAATACAAAAGTAGGCACCATTTTGACTTTCAGACACTTGGTTAAGCCAACAACTACGCCAAGACTATCACTCGTTTCTTAAAACATGCACTAAATAGCGTGGACTTTCCTTCGCATATATTAGACAGGCACATACCGTCTTTACTTGTAGTTCCTTCATAACTGAAGTGCTAGTGAGGTGTTAAAACTTTAATTATGAATTCTGTTTTGCATGTTTCTTATGATCGTTTAGGTACATACGTAGATAGTAAACTTCATAAACGGAACAAAAGAGGAGAGTTCTTGGAAACAATGTTTTCTAGTTCTGTATTGCTTTTTGTCTCGTCCAAGGCTGCTGACAGAAACAACCCCATTTTCAAGTGTATAGGTTTCGCATTCAAATTACTGATCCGCCGTCAGCATCTAGGTTCAAATCTAGCCCGAGGTTCCTTGTTTGGTCTTTGTTACAGTTTTTTTGCATGAGAACGAATTTTTGGGTTTGTTTACTGTTCTGTTATCCTATATACATTTGTAACCCTCATAAATCCCAAAGTTATGCAAGCGGCATTTGAGAGTTATTTATTTGTTTGCCGAAACAGCCTGGCTATGCCAGAAATTACTGATTTAATTAATATTGTCAATTAGTTCAAAACACAAACACAGAGTTAGCACAACAAATTGCCCAATTAGCTAACATATCTCTATCCTCCTCCTTATGAACGTAGACGAGCATTTTTACAGCTTAGATAAACATTAACAATATTAAAAACGTTTTTGACTAAAAATCATCTTTATATTATCCTTAAAGCCGGATAAGTCTACGTCGAAAACTTAAAGATTACTAAACCAAAGTTGTCATAGAATTTCACATCTAGCAAATATTATGCTTTTGCTGCATAGATTAATTGTCTTAATGTTAACAAAAAGTTAGGCCAGTCCTTTAATATCGTAATATGATAACACAAGTGTGAAATGATAAGAAAAAAAAGAAACTTAACAACTGCCATAACATAGTTGCCCTTTGAAATTTAGTATTTCATACCAAGACCATGCGACTTTTTCAGTTTACGCGCTAATTCAATTCTCGGCACTGACCGCGGGCACAGGGACCGGATATCACTCAAGCAGCTGTAACGGCGCTACCTATGTAGTGACTGTTCTTCTCTGGGAAAAAAGGAAGTTGGGGTTTGCTTTATTTTAGGCTGGGAAAATGGGGTTTGAGTTACTGGGACTGGGATTTGCAGTATCTAAAACAACAGAAAATGGGAATGGGGTTTATATTCCAGTCATCTGACACACTAGGATTTCTCATTATTGGGACTGGGACTTTGAGAAAAATTCGGCCAGGAAATGGGATCGAGACCCCCTTCAGGACCTCCATATATGTGAATGTCAGAAATATCAGCTATCAATTTGGTGCAAAAGGGAGCGGTAAAAATTCTATAAGTTGCTTCTTAAGATTTATTTTAAAAGTTTCTCAAAAATGAAATTAGCTTTAATTCTTTGTGGACGCGAATTGCAAAATATCGGGCCTTGACGGGCCAATTTTCTTATATAAGTTCTGAAATAGGGAAATCTATAATAGTTTGCTTGCCTGGATAAGAACGCACTTGTGAATATTTCAGAACATAATTTGAAACTTTTTTCAAAGCAGTTCAGTTACTTCTTTAAGTTATGGACTGAAAGCATAAATAGTTCAGCATGAAGGTTATGTATTTGTTTGGATTCAGGAGTTTAAAGTTAAAAAAGATAGGCGATGTATGAGCACCAAATTGTGATTTTGTAACAATTCGTACTACTCACTGCTGCAGAATAATAAACCAAGCTAGATTTGCTTGTTAGATATATATACAGATCGGCAGTTTGCACTATATCATTGATATAAGTTATGGACAAAATAACAGATCAAGAACGCTTCCCTGGGAAATGCCGCATCGAACTGTTTGAAATTTAAACGTCTTTGTTTTGAGCTCTACCTACTGTCTTGACTGTCTACGTCGTTGAGACAATCTTTAACAACTGTAACGATACCTCCCGAAACCTACAGTGTTCCAGTTTGTATATAGGAACTCTTTGATTTACTGTATTGGAGGCCATATTGAC
Source organism: Umimayanthus nakama (assembly GCA_027574985.1). Lineage (NCBI taxonomy): Eukaryota > Metazoa > Cnidaria > Anthozoa > Zoantharia > Parazoanthidae > Umimayanthus > Umimayanthus nakama. Next base: position 11,176 of record JAOBRG010388113.1, on the reverse strand, counting down.
AAAGATCTAAAAAAACCAGCACATAATATGTTGTTATCAAGGAGAGACGATTTGTAAAACAGGTATTCACCGTGGACGTGTTTTTTTGAAATCGGAAGTTAGTTTTGGTCGATCCAGTGGTTAGCAGTCCCAGTAAGTCGAATTATTCTCAAACTCTTTGTGGAAGAAAACTAATCATAAACATGTCTCTTTAATAAACGCCTTTCAGACCGGACAACCCACTCAAAACTGACAAAACGTTGGATGAATCTAGCGGCACTGAAAGTAGAGAAGCTTACTTTAAGCAGTCTTTGAATAACATCCAAGTCCTCATTATTCAGTGTAGCTGCGGCAGTTTCATGTTTGAAAGCATCCGGTTTGAACTATTGTGCGGAAACCGTGATTAAATAGTAGAATCGAGATTTAAATCGTACCGTACCGCTATTTGTCTGTTTCAAGCTATCATTTCCTTACAAATAATTGTTTCTTGGTAATAAGTGAAATAGTCTTGAAAACAGAGGAGGGGGGGGGGGTGTGGATTTTTGGTGGGGCTACTTTTGGACCTTGAAAATTAACTGCTATAAAGGACAGTTAAGTTTCACTTACCATTCTTCCGTGCCTTTCTCCTGATTATCTCTGAAGTGTGTTCTTTGACTTCCCCTAGGACAGGAGGATAAAGATATGGTAAACTCTACCAACACCAGTGGGCCGGTTATGGCGCCTAGGACCGGCACAGGGAGCCCACTCATGGAACTCTCTCATTTTATACTTTGGTGTGTTCTGTACGTTACTATATCAATTACTGCACTAACGGGAAACGCCTTAATAATAACTGTATTTGCGAAAAGGCGAAGTGTTCGCACGAGAACCAACTACTTTATTATGGGTCTAGCGTCTGCTGATATTCTTGTCTCAACGGTGACAATCCCTTTATGGCTGTCCTTACTGGTATTCATGTATTTGCAAAGGTATCAGGAAATGGGCTCAGTACAGAAAGTTTTCAGTCCCGTCGACATATTCTCCGGTATGTTGTCAATATTGCATTTGATGGTGATTAGTTTGGAGCGGCTATACGCTATCGCTATGCCGTTACGCCATCGTCGCTCACGAGCCCGCGCCAACCTTGTCGTCTTGCTCATAGTCTGGTCTACGGGCGCAGTAATCTCGGCTGCGTCCGTCTTCATACCCAAAGGCTCGCAGTGGAAAGGAACTTTCATACTCTACTCATGTCTTGGGTTCTTCGTGCCATTCTCCATCATTTGTCTCGCTTATATCTCCATCGTCCTCATTGTAAAGAAAAAAACTTACGTTCCACGGAGCCGCAGCGCTAAAATTGTCAAAGTTGAGACGAAACTGGCCCTAACCACCTTCGCTTTAATTCTTCTGTTCCTGGTCACGTGGCTACCGTTCTTCAGCATGAATTTTGTGTTCTTCCTTTGTTCGAAATGCTCTCGCACGGTGCCGTTTCATGTTATATTGTTCGTGAAGGCACTGCATTACTGTGGCTCAGCCTTAAACCCAATTGTATACTCCCTTCGTATGCCAGAGTTTCGGCGACCGATAAAAGTGCTATTGAAGGAGCGTCGATTCTCATATTCGTCGTATTACGATGACAAGCGTAGAATGACAAGCAAAATTCGAAGGACTTTTAAAGAAAGCCAGCGGAACGAAGAACACGACCTGAATAGGACATTATCATCAGCAGGCGGAGACGAATTTGAAGAATCGACATTTACGGAGCAAAGATCATAGCACCACATGCAAACACCATTTAAATTAAAAAACTCGCACGAAACATTTTGATAAACAAACAGCACAGAAGTAAAAGTGGTTTATAAGTTGGTTCAAACAAGGTCTGACGGTTTTGTGGTGACCTTAAAGTCGGTAAGAATAACAGAACAGTCATTTAAACAGCTTTTTTTTTGAAAAGTGAAATCTTTATCAAACAAATTCTCACTTCTAACGTTTCTATAGACAAGAAGTCAGCGATTACATCTCATGACCAGTATTTTTTGCTACCCTGGGTACCACGGGCAACTCGCTTGACTAAATATAAATAGCAAACAAGCCTCACGCTCGTTTGTCAGCCTTCGGTCGGAGTTTGTGTTTATATTTAGTCAAGCGAGTTGCCTCTGAATCTCAGGGTAAATCTTTGCAGGTATAACCATACTATTTCTTGCTTTGGTTGTACATAATCTATCATGCAAGTCAAAAACACTTTTAGTAAAGCAATTGTACAGTCAGGGAACTTGCTGTATAAGGGTCCAGCACTGAGACCCATGCCACATTACACTGTTTCGTTCCGTTTTCAAAAAGATTTGTGTCCACACTTATCGTTTTCGTATCGTTTTCGCCCGTCCACACTTCAACACGTATCCGTATTGAAAATGCTCTTAAACCTTATAATATATTCTCTTATAATCCCTCGCAATTCTTCTCCATTACTTTCCTCGCGACAAATTAAAGTTGTCCTACTACGCTGAAGTTTGTCCTGGTCTTGTCCAGAACAATCAATGTTTTGGCGGGCTTTGACCAACTCGTTTTTATTATGCTTGTTCTGCGGCCTTAATCTGGCAAGACAAGAAGCTTTACAATACATTGTTCTCTGTTTGAAAAATTTAAAGTTGTCTCAACAGGGTTAAATGAGCTTCTAAGAGCGTCAAACTGAGACTAAAGATCACAGCGATGAACAAAGAAGCTATCTGAAAGCGTCTGTCCGCTATCCTTACACTCGCGTATAAGAGGTCTGCACCCAGGTGGTATTGTTGTGATGACACAATCGATTTCAGATAACATCGTATAAGAAAACAGCGTTTTCAAACAAAACCGTTTTCAATTCGTTCCACTCTGGAGAGCGTTTTCGAAACGATCCGTTTTCGCTGGTAGCGTTTTCGGACGGTAGCCGGAACAGGAACAAAACAGAATCGTTTTCGTTTGAAAATGGTGTAGTATGGACGGTGTCCGAGTCTTATAACGATCCTACAATTAATTCGCACCATATAGTAATGTTATGAAATGTCAATAAACGTTGGTGAAGTATATATTGTTTACCAGAAGCAAAATCTGCACTTGTGCAAACATCAACAAACTGCGTTTGTTTTGTTACATTAGAAACAGTGATTTCAATAAAAGGTAGTTTTCTGACATCGCTTTCAGTATTTAGTCTGAAGACACTTTGGTTACAGTTGCACATTCAAATCAAAGCGAGGTCGACCAATAGCTGCTGGAAGCGGCTCTACGATTCACTAACCGAGCAACAGCGATAATAATAAACACCTTAAAACGATACACAGCCAAGCAAATACAAAAGAGCTGCTTTGTTGAACGATCAGAAAAAGAGACAATAAAGCTACGTCCTCACTGTTAAAAAGGCGTCGCTTTTGTTGAGGGGGGACGGAGGTGGGAGAAGCCGAAACAACTTGCAAGGTAACCTATACAACTTATATTTAGATTTCATATTGAATGAAGAAGAGTAATTTGAGTTTTAAGGCTTCTCAGTTATGAAATCTTTTGAAATGCACATTAAAAGAGCTGACTTGTGGAGCCATGAAACTGTGTGTTACCGGCCTGGATCCTTTACGGTAGTGAACAGGTGCATTGCATCGCGAAGGCTCTGATGGTCTCATCCATCACAGCAGTTTATGTTGTTCCCTTCCAAACTTCTAGCTAAACTGGGAAGTGTAGCTGTCATTTTGCAAGGTCACGTTACTAGTAACGCGTCTTCGCCGGCAGAGTGCTAGCCATTTCACCATTCTTACGAAATTGGTACACAGCGCGATTGACTGTTCAAATATGGCCAACTCAATATCCGGTTTCCATCACTCAGTATTTAAGGAACTTCATTCTAACTCGCGCTAAGGCCCATTCCAACTCAGGTGCAAGGCCTGAAAGGATGAAAAGCAAGCCTTACCTGACGATACCAAAGGCAGCGACGATATATCAGTTGAAACAATTGCTATATTAGGCGTCAAAAAGTAGTTACTGTCCGCAGAAAGTCATTGAGCAGTTATTACATACGGCGTCTAATGATCTTACATACCGCTTTTTAAAAGTCAATACTGTTCACTGCTCAATCATGTGCACGCGGGTGACTTTTCAATTCAGCTTGGTCTTGCACGTGCGTTCGCAGATGTAACATTTAAAATTTTCGTAGTTTTAAGTATCGTAGTTTTAAGGAGCATACATGCATGCATGCGTTCATGCGTATAGATAGCGACAGAGAGAAATAGAGACAGTTAGAGACAGAGAGAAGTAAACGTCGCCGGAAACCTCAGCAGTTCAGAAATAATGGGAAATCGAATTCCAAAACCAGGAAAAGTAAGCCTAACTTATAGGCAGTGAGTCATCCAAAAATGTCTTGCAAGAGCAAGACTGGGCAACAACAGAAGCAGCCGTAAACAGCGTGTGAAGAATGATCGAGTTAGAGCTTTATGGGAATTGCCTTCCCTCACTGCAGAGAAACCAATCCAAAGCACATCGCACCAAGGCAACAGGCCTGACCTCACCACATTCGATAACTATGCAACACAATACATCTTGATAGTACAGTTCAGTTAACCATGGGTAATGAATAAGAGAGACTTCACAAGAAAACTAGTGAATAAGCAAAAGTTCAAAAAAGACTTAAATGCTTGTCACCCAGGTAACAACGCTACAAAAAACTAACATGATAAGAAATGTACTCGGACGAGAATGAAAGAATTGGCAGATTTTTGGAGCGGGAGAGGTAACACACACAATGAGAACCATTCAGTCAGAAAACTATTCTGCACACAGTAGTCGTTATGCGGATTAAGAACTATTTCAAATTTTGGTCGCGACTACGGAATTTAGAGAGGATGTTTAAAGGAAAAAAGTTATTAGAACATAACAAACACTTCCCCTAAGCGAGCAGGTACCACTCCTAATACAGCAAACGAACTAGCAATCGTCCATTAAATACCAATTCAAAAAATAATTTTAAACTTACCTAAAAATCACGTTAACTAAAAATTCCATCAACCCCCCCCCCCGTCACTTTTCGTCCAAAATTATCTACAAAAACTCTCAAAAGACTTTCAGCGAATCATTATCCAAATTCCAAATGGCGGCAACGGTGATACCTTGTGATGTCTTGCAAATATTTATTATGCTCAACGACAATTGTAGGATAATTTAAGGCGCTTGGATCAGCTCTTGTGTCCAGAAATTATTAAAAACTCTCAGACGAAATCGCAAAATTTTCAGTACTTGCAAGTTCCTTGTGGGATAGTACCACTGGGCCTGTCTATGGATTATCAAGACAAAAGTAATGTGTTTAATTTGGTATTTTCAAGTACATGCGGCAAGGCCCGAGTAAGAGTATGGCATAGCCTCTTGTTTTGGAGCTTTGTCTGTATAAACACGTTCAAACTAAAGCTGCTCCCAACATCGAACTCGGTTTACTGACATACGTACCCAAACGCATTGCTACCACCTGTCTACCAAAATCAAAAGAAAGGTTTATATAAACTACACTGCTCTCTCGAGCTAGCTCACAACATTCAGGCCCTAGACACCGAGTTGTGGTTTCGGCTCCATTCTTCCTGTTCTGGCTTTCTTCGTCGCGATTCGTCCCTGCCCGTACTTGCTATACGCGAGGTGATTTAACATCTAACAAACCGATATGGCGGTAAAAGTTTAAAGAAAGGCATTTCGGAAAGTCTTAAAATACTATTATAAATCCGGTCACTTTGTTTGATTTCGTCGGAAATCTGAGCAAGTTTGACTGAGGGAGATGTTGTACATGTATCATTACAGTGTTTGTGCGTTTTGATGTTTTGAACATCAAAAACTCGGCTACTGCATTCAAAAATTCTGAGAAAACTCAAAGGATTTGAACA
>JAOBRG010388091.1:0-10748 GCA_027574985.1 Umimayanthus nakama | reverse complement strand
ATCAGAAGAAAGTCGAAGCAGACGCTGGAGTCACCGAGGATCGAACCGGGAACCTCCATCTCCGAAGGCCGCGCACTAACCAACTGAGCTACGCCTGCGTCCTGCAAATCGTGTCTTATTCAGTTGTAATCAGTAAAAATCTTATTAAGTACAAATTAGTTCTTTAAGATAATCATCCCTACCTTCCCTTCAAAATAACAAAGTCATATCTACTTTTTATCTAAGAACATTTAACTGAAATGATTCTTCCGTTCTCCTAAGCCGATTTTGTTGCTTTCGCTACTAGTGCTACTGTTAGACTGATTTGCGTCAGGTTCGTGACTAGTCAACTAACTCCGCTCTTCACTGTTACTTTAAAAACACAACGCGCTCCAAAATGAAGGTACAGGATAAACAAATGGTCCCTTAAATTCATTCTGCTGGACTTGTTTTCTTCATTTTTCATTTAAAACATCACCACGCCGCAAACATCGACACAGGCGGCCAAAGGGGGAAATTATTGTTTCAGTCTGGCAAAACTTTGCACTGGAATTTTTTAAATCCTACTGATAGACTGTTATACTTCTTCTTGACCTAGCAAGAGCCAGGTATACAGTTCTGTTCATACAACAAGTCATTAAATAGATCAAATTTCAACGTTCCTTCTTTGTCTCAGTCCTCGGTAAAGTAGATTGACCAGAAAGTGAACTTCTGTTTAGACTTTTTGGAATGACTTGAAATGCTTCCAATTAATCTATCATTGTAAAAAGAAGTATTGCTTTTTGTTCGTCTCCATTTCGACTTATAAAAAAGTGTTCGAAAAATTATTGGGTTAGCTAAAGTCTTGTCAACCTGCAAGTCCGGGCTTACCAGAAAAAAACTGACCGGCTACGCGCCTGCGCTCGTTATCCCTCCCCGGAAGCAACACACCCGTTTATGGATCCATACAGAGTTGTTTTCCCAGTCTTTAGGCGGGGTCTACCTGAACTTCTCTTCTAAAGATTACATAATTTTACCGCTTGAAAAGAAAATCACCGTCTTAAAGTTTGTGGAAGTAAAAAATAATTTTAAATTGGTTTTGTTGTAACCATGACAACCAAACGAGTGTCATTTCTGTACTTTTTTATAGGTGATCTCATCCCCGAAACGAAAATTCAAGTAGATTTAAAAAAAAAACAAAAACAGACAGATGTCCATATGTTGAGTTCTGGGATGAGTAGACGGTTCCTTTCGGCTTTATTCTTTGCAGAGAAATTGAACTTATGAATATTGACTTCAAATAATTTGGTTGTTTTGACCAAAAGCGCAAAGCTTGCTTTACTTGACAAAGAAAACCCAATTATTCTGGTTTGTTACACACTTAAAACACACTTCATATTTGCAGTTGATATCCAGCAGATGCGTCCAGTGTTGTTTCAATCCTGAGCCTGAATTACTTTCTCAGACAAACGATTTAAGGTAAAATAATTTATTCAAAAGTGCAGGGGGTTTTATAAAAAAATAGAACTTGCCAGTTATTGGTAACCTGTCAACAAATATCAACTTAATCATAACTGTTATCCATGAAACTGAAAAGTAAAATAAGAAAACAGATCAAAAAACTGCCTTATACAAATGTAAGATGACAGCTTTATTAAAACCCTATTACGTTAGTTTTGAAGAACTTTATCCAAAATGCTGAACAAGAAAACATGGAGTCAGGTGCTCTCAACGTACAAACTTCAGAAAACAGGAAAGAAGTCTGCCCAGACCTTGTATACATATATACTTGTTGCAGAATGTTTTTTGAAGGGATCGGGACGATCATCATATACGGAAACACTCTTACGATTGTCTCAAACGATCCCTACGTCAGAAGCTACTCGATCGTCAATGAGTTATGGGCCCCATATCCATGAATGACATACTAAAAGTGCTAGAAACCTGAGAGACAATTCCCACGTTTCCTGTCTTGTTCACATTGTCAACAAACAGTTCTTCGAAACTGGCAAAAATCAGGAAATTCCAGACCTTTATAAAAAGCTTTTGCACCCATGAATAATCATAAAAAGAGTAAAATTAATTAACTTAAGAATAAAACTCAAATGTTTCATTGAGCAGCGTAGTATTTCAAAAGAAATAAAACTAAAGACGGCCGACACATTACTACCCGCCGCAGCACGTGACAAATCCAGTCCTCCTGGTTTCCTTTGTCGAGATGTTGCACCCCCTCCCCAATCCCCTCGAAGTTCACAAGCAATATCATGGAGAATTGCATAGACTGAACGCTTTAGTAAAGTCGACCCGATTTTAGTGTCATTTTTGACCCATGAACAATTTACAGTACTTACCAGCCGTGTATTGAAACGGTTTCACTGTTTAATGGAAAATAAGTGCTGTAATCAAAGGTAATCTTGCTGCATACTTACATAGCATTAGAGTTGTAAAGTACGGCTGTCAAACACAAATGTTTCTGTAGCAAACTACAAATGCACGGCACAAATATAAATGCATTACAAAGATCGTGCAGAAGACACGGAATGCAAACTTCAAAACGTATGCAAACTTCGAGGAAGTGACGTCATTTTTCCACCAATTTTGGCTGATAAATTGACTGTAAAATAACTGCAATATTGTTATACCGGGGTATCATATTGCTTAAATAAACTTGTAATGAGTCTTAAATGACTTAGAAATGTAACATTTCAAGCACGCAGCAACGTCCTTACAAATAGTTTACATAGCACCAAAAGGTTTTCAAAATTATTTCCACAGTTCATTCTGTGGGATGAATAAAACAGGTGCAACAGAACTAAACTGTAAATAAAACAATTGAAGTTGTGACTGTTGACGTCTTTACTTTTCTAGACGCTTGCTTATTCCTGAAAGTTTCCCTTCAGTTTGGTTTGCGTTGTTTTTCGCCAAAAGAGAGAAAAGAAATTCTCTCTCTCGTTCGTCTGAATCTGTTACTTGCAAAATCTCTTACCGTCATCACAGTTCTAGTAGCTTGTGTAGGATTCAGAATCAGAGGCGGTCTACAGGTTCAATCGTTGTCACATCAACCCCTTCCCCTTGAGGGCAAGGCTGCACATGCGCCACGCTTAAAGTACATTCTTACTGATACTACCGTCGTATTGGGAAATGTTCTGCATCCGGTGCGTTAGCCGAGTTCGCATCTTTTTTATCTGCCGGGGTATCGTTGTATCAAAGATCGCTACATCGGGGTTCCCTTTTACCTGGTCATTTCTATCACTTTAGTTTTTGTTGTTATACTAGCCATAGATGATGCAGTTATAAAGTAACACAAGAACTAATGATGTTGCTTTTAACGTTGCAAGTAGCATCGAACATCGTTGGTGTTCAGTGGTCAATAGCTCAGCGGCAACAGCAAAGAACACTACTTCAATCTAAAGGCACAATCTGCTCTCAATTAACTTTTGATGAGAAATAGCAAAACTTTCAAACTACCGTTAAATAGAAGTAAGCACAAAAGCCGTGAATTTTGAACTCCTACAATAGAACGTGTTTGAACGCCAGCAGATACGGGAAAGAAAGAGGGCGCCATTATGTCTTGGTTTTTGTCCATTCTCTACCCAAGTTTTTTTCCCACATTTTAATGAGTCTCTCAGACTGTTTCGTTTTCTCTGTCGCTTTCCTTTTCTCCTTGCGTGTCTGCCAAAGTTCGCCAATGCGCTCGGTGATGCGACATGTCTCCAAAGCATTCGACTGAAAAACAGCACAGTAGTGACACCAGAACAACTATTCCAACAGCGATTGCAGAAAGTGTGGCAACACAGAGAAGTGAATCAAAGAGAGTCGTTTCGTCACCTTCACTTCTCATGTTCGTCTTCTGTTGCTTTTATGAGGCTATAATTTTTTCTATTTATGCGTTCTTTCCGTCAGTCGTTTGAGGTTGTCGTCAACGCAGATGAACTGTATAAATGGTCTTGTGAATTAGCAATCAACTCTTGTGCAAGGCAGTGTTGTGGCAGGTTTTCGTTAAGACGTTCAGGTTTGAGCTTCTTAAGATTTTAACTGACGATTAATGACAAAAGGCAGTCTTACACAGCTTCGTTCGATAGTGGAAAGAAATTAATCGTAAATCTAAAAGCGATAACAGCCAAATGACATCCTTATTTTGAATACAGTGTGGATTAACTTTTTATCCAGTGACGTTTCGTACTAAATCAGCAGCAAAAAGAACACCAGCGAGGTGTTTGCCGCTTGATATTGTTCTCTTCAGCGCCAAGACAAATTTCAAAACAATAAAGTTTTTAATGAAGGTTTAGTTACACCTGCCGAAACCGTAATAACTAAACAGCGGAAGCGCGTGGGCCGAGTCGGGGACATATTACGCCAACCTATCAATTTCAACAATCTGACAATGTACCTTCTTCAACTTCAGAACTAATTTATGCTAAACCTCACTTATATTTATTTAATCTAGAGCCCTTCGGCATTCTATTTGTAACCTAAATAGAACTCCAAAACTTTGCCTAATAGCTAACCAACAGCCTGTTTACCTGACGCTTTTCAGTCATTTAATTTTCAAAGTTTTGCGCTCTTTTCTTTATAACGAACGTTCAAAGTTTGGGCTGAAGCCAAATATTTTTAAACCAATAAAAGGTTTTGACAATTTTTGCTTTAAATGTTCGTTTTAAAAAATTTTCTTAAACCGGAAGTATAAACATGCTATACGAATTAGCCAGTACCCTGCATGGCCAACGCAAAAGAAATACAGTAATGAATATTTAAAAATACGTATAAACAAAGTTATACATGCACGACAGTACAGGCGATGTTACACTGACGAACATTCGACGCGAAAGAAACTATTTCCATGCCCGAGGTTTTGCGGAATATCTAAAATAAAAGTTATTTGCCTTTCCTCAGTCTCGAGTTTGTTTTTAGTATGTTTTTAAGTTTTGGGTATTTTTAGCCTCACGTCCTCATGGAACTTCTTATTACATTCTCCCTAGAAAAGCAAAAAAAAAAAGTGTTGAGGGACTGTGTTTGTTTTCGAAGAAATCTGTCTGATAGTTTTGCTAGTCTCGTAGTTTCGGTTACAAATGAGTTTATGTATCTTTTAGTACTACTTATACTAATAGCTTCGTGCATCATGAATAAGTTATTTTTCTTTTCATTTTATATATCTGTTTGCTACGCTTTAACCGCGATGCGGTACGGAACACGTAGTAGAGCTGGCTCAAGATTGTGCGAGCCTTTATCAGTTAGTATAAAACCCAAAAAGTAACTGCAGCGAATTGTGGCTAAAAGCAAAAACGGAACCTAAGGGTGCATTTCTTTGGGAAATTCCAAAATAGGATTATTGCGTGAGATTACACGGATTATTTTCCGTGAAAGAAATGAAAAATCCGAAAACGGATTTTCTTGGTGATCCTTCCAACCCGTCGTGCTCGGCGAAGACCGCTTGCCACATGTGCTTTTTGCGAATCCTTTTTCAAAGAAACGCTCGCCAAAAAATCCGGATTCAGATTCAATCCATCGAATCCTGGTCGAGAGCGGATTCATTGGATTGATAATCCCTTTTTGGATTTTCCCAAAGAAATGAAAATCCCTTTTCGATTGAGAATCCGGTTTCGGATTTTTCCCAAAGAAAACTTAGTTAAAACATGTTTGAGTTTTTTTTCACAAATATGGAGAAAAAAGTGTTAATCTACACATGTTTAAATTTCATATCGGCTGTAACACTTGTTTTTGATGAAATTTTCTTATTCGTTTTGCATAAAAGCGTCGCCGTTTTATTTGACCTTGAACGAAATCTGGAGTTTCGGTTGTTTGCGCGAACACTAAACGAACTAACCTTTCATCTGATTGGATTATGGGTCTTGTTCATTTGACGTCGTGTTTAGATTTTGATTTGGCGGGCGAACAAGATTATTACACAATAAACTTTCGTTTCAACAGACTATTATATTGTAAATAAGCCTGAAAAACCCTTGGGAGCGTTTATTAAAGTTTATTATTTTTAACAAAGATTTTTTTTTGCCACGAGACCTACTCAGACTTTTAACGACGGGAGAGGGGGAGGATCCGACAGAGGTTCATATTTCATACCCAAAGAATCCGAAATTCAAAGTTTGTCTACCCCCCATAAAATCCCTACTTTCTTTTGCATACGCCCAAAAATCCCACACTAGCAGTAAATTGTGCCTATCTTATTCTTGATTTTAACTGATGAAAAATACATTCCCAAAAAATCACTGTGGTTTTCTCGCGACCCCCCCCAAACCCCTGTGTCTTTCATAGATCAAAATATCCCTTTTCCTAAAAACTCAGGCCCAAAAAAGTCACTCGGACCCCTCGTCAGTAAAATACCTGGGTTTTTTGTAGCTGGACACACGAACAGTTTGATTAAATGCTGCTTTTATCTTTTTTGGCACTGGCAGGTGAAACAAAAAGTAAACATGCATCAAACATGGTGTGAACAAGTTATTCAAAGTCAAGAGCAAGTCGTTTCTTAAAAACCACAATGGCGGTGCGAGCTAGTTTTCCTGCTGTGTTGGACCTGGGTTCGAGCAGGAACCCAGAATGGAACAAGAACCGCGTCTGGTTTCCGCAAACTATATGACAGCCCTAAGCGAAATACATTCCTGCCCAACTTAACGTTATTTCTAAAAGATTTGAAAAGAACAGCTTTAGAACAGTGACTTTTGCTACTCTGAAAACGGATAAACACTTTTTTGTAGGTTCATACTCAATTTTTCTCCGGATAGGTTACCCCGCTTTTTTATCTTTGGATAAAGGGCAAATCAAGAAGAATAGCTGGTTAACCGTTTAGGAGAATTCTGTTTTTAGAGTGGACCAAAAAACGCGTCCGAAGTAAATCCAATCTCGGATTAACTGCCTTTTCGAACAGTCAAACTGTAACCAGCTAGGATATAAGAACAACAACAACAACAACAACAAAAGCTTTACAAAAACATTATTTATTAATTGAATACAAATAGAGTTGAGGATAGAAGTGTATGTACCCGTTTTTGATTCAGAATTGAAATAGTTGTCAATGTTACGGTTTTAGGTGCCAGCTGGCCAAAGTAACCCAGGAGGCTACACCCGGCGGCCAGTTTACACTCATCGACTTATATAGATGCAAATCTAAATACATTAACAAGCCAATAACTTGTATAAATCTTAATGATTTCTTTATGAGCCGACTCAGTCGGCTAGTGTCTTCTTGTATGCATCAGACTGCTGTCCCATTATTTATATGTAATATATTTATCTGTTATAAATTGTTCATTTCTTATTTACTATAAACCAATTATGAAGAATGGGCAAACAAATGAATCAATAAATAAACTGTTCTAAAACTGTTTTAAGCTTTTGAGTCCAAAGCACGCGCAAAATGGCAGTTTGCAACAGGTGTTATACGACAAAGCGCGCGCCGCTAAACAAACGCTCGTGTACTTTCGAAGCCGCAATTATTCAGTGATAAGTTCATAGAATTGTATTTCATCTGCAAAATTGTTTAACATAGCACTACAATGGTACAAGATTCAAAGAAAGCATCTGGTAAGAAGCAAGCTGTTTCTTTTCAAATCATGCAGCTTCCTATTTGAAAAAAAGATTGTAAAACGTGCGCTTTTACACACAAGTTACTTTGCAAAATCATGCGTTTAGCCATATTCAGTCGAGTTTGCACACAAAAGGAGAAGTTCACAAAAATGCGCCAGCCAATGTTTACCCGATCAAGCCCGGTGTCATTTGTCTTATTGGCAAGGTTAGACATTTCAAATGGGTCATATGAACTTCAAATTCAGTTTCAAAGTTATATGTTTTGTCAAAATTGTTGCTACTGGAGTTTCTAGAAAGAAATATAGAAGAAAGCTTCTTTATCCACCAATTGACAAAAGATCTTTATGCATTTAAACCAATTCGTAGTTTGTGTTCCGGCGTGGAATAAATTTACTTTTTGTGCGTAAAAGGACAATTACTAGTATAGTCAAACTAAAGACCGTCAAAACAGACCGTCCACACCAATTCTACGTCAAAAACTTTGATAGGTTTCAGTTGAAAAAATTTCAAGTAGTTATTTAACTTTTAGGTTCCTCCAAACCCAAAACTAAAGCGAAACCAGCCGCCACGAAAAGCAAAACTACGACTAGCACCAGCCGTGGCAACAACAACAACAACAACAACAACACCGCGCAAGCCGCGGCAGGTAAGCAGGCCCGGCGGAAGCAGATCACAGTTGGTCCGGTTTGGTTGTTCTGGTTTACCCAATTGGGTCTCCATGGAGTGAACCTCAATAATAATTTACAGACTGGGCGTGTTTCTAGATAAAGGGATTTTAGTTGGAAAGTTTCGCCTAACCCTTGGTTAAAATAAACCCACTTTTGAACAACCGGGCCCTGGCCACTTATTTGGTTTTGGGACCTCGAGGGTGGGCAATAATTCAAGATGGTCACTCTTTCGAATAAATACGATACGCCTGTTTCTGATTTTGCGTATTAGCGAATTTGACACCAGTAACTGCGCCGCGCTGGGCGAATATATTTTTTACTCCCACTTCAAGATTGCGGACTGTCACGGCTCGTTTATTATTCATAAATTCATATCGAAGTGTTATCGATGGTTGTTCATGGTTATGGACGGTTAGTTAGGGTTAGAGTTGGGTCAGGGTTACTTCTGTAAGAACTTTAGATAGACATACAAGAAATGTGGAGTGTCAGGTTGGCAGCGGAATGATGGGTCAGTGTAGTGGATAGTGACTCCTTTTTATGAGGTCCTACGTTCACGAATCGTCATGCCCACCTTTATTCGGCATTTTTAAGCTTCTATTTTTCTCTTGAAAATTTTCGAAGTACAAGTCTGAGCAAAGTTAGAGTTCTAGTAAGCGTCCGCCAACTTTAAGTGGGCGCAGAAGAAAAAAATTGCCTGCGCCAGGCGAATTTTTTTTTTCGCCCCACTTCAAGATGGCGGACAAGTCAAAGCTAACTAGGGTGAGGATATTTGTCAGAACTTTGGATAGACGTACAAAAAACGGTGGTGTTTTTTGCAGCAAAAATGATGGGTCAGTGTAGTGGTAGTGAATAGTGACTCTTACAAATGAGGTCCTACCTGTACTTTCGAGAATTCGTCATACCAACCTTTCTTCAGCAATTTTTTAAACTTCTATTTTTTTTTCTTGAAATTTTTCAAAGTTTGAGCAATGTCGCAATTCTCGTTAGCGTCCGCCATCTTGAGGTGGGCGTAGAAAAAATAAACGCTCGCGCGGGGGACTTTAATTTTAGTGAGGGGAAGGACAAGGGGGGGGGGGGGGTGAAGAAGGATGGTTTCAAGAATTGGTCTTAGTTTAAACACAAACTGCGTTGTATTCTGTTACGTGAGTCGAAACGTACACCAACTGAATTTGATGAAGAGAAACATTTTCTTTTATTTACGTTTAAATCTGCAAATAATTTAACGCTCTTGTCCAAGGGATTTTGCGCAACTGATCGGCAAACATGAACTTTCTGTGGGATATTAAACTGAAAAGCATTCTTTGTCGGGAGGTAGGATTTTTAACTATCCAAGTTCAAAAATACAAATATGCGGGGATTTCTTGGGGTAGATGTCAGAAGTTTCAATTAAATCGACAATTTTTAAATCTAAGAACGTCTCTCAACAGATGAGCGCCGTTTGCGCAAGCTTAAAGTTTTCCTAAAAAGCATTTCTTTCAACGGCAGCGAGGGAGTCGGGTTTGAAACTCTGAACGATCTCTACTTTGACCACGTGCTGACAGACGAGTTTCCCTGCAGTGATGTTGGCGCGTCTGAGGAGTACAAGTGCAATCCGACCCCGTTCATCGTAGCAAGCTGCTTCAACAGAACCCAGCTGGCCGCAAACAAGGGCGGGGGAAGGGCAAGGAGGGCCCCACCCAGGAGGAAATCCTCCACCCCTCTGAAACCAAGCCAAACTAAAACCACTCCTACAAACCCAGGGAAAGAGAAACTTGATTCCCAAAGCGAGGACAAGAACAGTGTATCTGTTCATAACAAGAGTTCAAGCGATAAAGAAGAGAAAGGAAAAAGTAAGCAAGTCGAATCGACTGACCATATTGAGAAAAAACCCAGTAGCAACTCGAAAGCTTATCCAAACTCTTCTGAGATCAAGCAGCAGGAGAAAATAAAATTTCCAAAAGCATAAATTTATATTCTACGTAAATTAAATTGTAGACTGAAAAATGGTTTTTCACACCCCGTTTGCTCAATTTGACAAATGTGGTTTCAAATCTATTCAATGAAAGCAAGAGACTTAGATTACTATATACACATACTTGTCTGGCAAAAATGAAACTGGATTTTTATGTTTTACAAACAAATAAACTTCGAATAAAGGATCTTGTTAAGTGGCTAGTCAGTATTCTACTTGAAAGGTTAAAATATCTATAAAAGTCAGTTCTTTTTAGAGCGATTAATATCTTTTGACCAGATTGTTTGTCCTTGAAAAACTTGTCAATCAGAATTAGAAAACATGAAAGAAAAAACCCGGCGTTCTTTTGTGATTTTAAATCAAAGCTTTCGTTTGTCCAATTACAAAGGATTTCCAAACTGTAGCTGTTCGTTCGTAGTCTGTTGAAACGCAACTTTGTTAACTGTGCGCAGAAACATCACAGGATGGCGAATCAACACCAAAACACGACGTCAAACGAACGTGTTCCACAACTACAACAACAATATCTTTATTTGTACTCAATGCTCTACATGCTTTTATATTTGAAATGTTTAAGGTTTTCAAACTAAGGAGAGTACAGGGTATATGAAAAAACCAGTGACGGTTAACAA
>JAOBRG010388080.1:0-10749 GCA_027574985.1 Umimayanthus nakama | reverse complement strand
GTACGCTCTCCCCTTCTCCGGTTCTTTTTCTCTAACTCGTACGTAAACTTCATTCTTTCAAGCATTCTTAAGGCAGAGTCTCGTTGGACCAGTGCTTCTCCATAATTCTTCTCCATTTCCCTCATTTCCCCTTTCATCAGCTGCACTGTCCTTTCCAGTCTCTCGTTGGTTCGCTGCAGCAAAGTTACTTCTCTTAGTTTCTCCATTTTGTGCCACTGCTTGATTGGTTGTCTCCTAGTTTCCCAGCATCTAAAATGTCTTGCGTTTTTCTTTTTGATGGTTGATGTACTTTCTCCAGAAGAAGTATCTTCATCTTCAGACGATGAAGAGAGAGGTGAACAGCTTTCAGCCTCTTCAGAAGCTTTTCCTTCAGCAATCTCAGCAACAGAAACAATGCGTGGTTCACCACAGCTTTCCAACTGATCGTCACTGTCCAACCCCCTGGCTGACAAGTTAGGATAAAGCATTTCAAACGTGTTACATGGAATGTAGTTTTCTTGCTCACCCACATTTGCTGCACTTTCTCCACCTCCGGCCTCCATAGTTGCCCCTTTTTTCTCACTGTCGCTGCTATCAATGCCCGAATCTGCAAGTAGTAAAACTTGCGCACAAGCAGCTCTCAACTGTGATGCACCAGGCGATCTTTCATCTTCCACAGTACTAAAGGTTGTACTATCCGTGCTGCTTCTGGTGTAGTCCGCATCCTTTCTGGAAAGGAGTTCCGTGATCACACCTTGCAGAACTGCTACATTGACTCTGCTTCTTTTCAAACAGTGCCGCAGCAGCTGAATCTCCTCCTTAACGACAAAAAAGGAAAAAACTGATTGACAAAAAAAGTTGAGAGTGTGCTTGTTAAATAAGAAACAGATACTGTTTTTGAAAGATATAAAATTCTTGACAAACCACTCGAACTAAAAATTACCAAGACAAATATATAAGACTGTTATTTTTTATCGTTATATTTTAAAAGCCACTACTCATATATAGAAGAGAATAATTGCATTAGCATATACAAAGTGGGTGATCTCAACACATACACACGATTTCCTTCTCTGTCATTACTAGGAAACTGGATATCACACCAGCAATAGTTTCACCAACAAACTGTCCACCCCAACAAGTAGACACTAACCATTAGTCAGAGGTTCTGTAGCGCCACCAAGTTGGTATATGCTTACTAAAAAATAACCTTACGTCTTTCTAATAAAGCATTTAAAATTCCCTTAGGCAAACGAACAAATAAAAAAATGTACACTTGTATGGGGTCCACCTTCAAGTACAGTAATACCGTCAATTTATTACAGAAGACAAGTAAGTCATGTGCAGCGTTAGACAGGCATCTTTCAAGCATCTACAAACCACTACAAGCGATCAGCATAGAACAGAAAAAAATAGCCATAATGGGTTCAAAATATATTTAGGATCATTTGGAAAAGAAACACTTCCTTTAAATAAATCTAACTTGAGGGTGAAACAAACACGAACATCTGGCATTTTATCGTAACAGTGTTGATCGGGGCAGAGCCCCTTTAAACACAGCTATAAGAGAAGTCTGCAGGTGTCACGGGAAAAAACAGGAGCTCATCATAGACCTACCTTTACATCAGACAAACATTTCTCTTGACTTGCCTCCTCTTTCCAAAGTGGTTCCTGATTCGCACATTCCTCCAAACATCTCAGCTGTCGATCAACTTGCTTCTCATTCTTATTACAGCATTGTCTGATTTCCATCGGAAGATCCACTTCAATGCCCACACTTCTGGACGATTCTACCAGAATGCTAGTGACAGTTCTGTACATACCTGAACATCCACAAGGCTTTGATACTGATGCAACGCCACAGCATTCTGAAGAACGCAACATCTGTAGTTCAATCAAATTGCCTAGACACCGTAGCTGGATACTGGCATTTGGTTCCACCAAAAACAAAGATAGTACTCCACTTCTCAAAGAAAGGTCATACAACACTCCCAGCTGATCACTCCTTTTGATACATGAAACAATAAATTTGCTTATAACAACTTCAGAACTGTAAGGACAAGAAGTTGAACATCTACTAAAACCTGAGCAAATTTGAAGCTGGTCAACAACGGTGTCAGGTCCTTTTGGCGAAATACTGCGGCCAACCTGAGTTCCTGTGTTCTTCGAGTTCTCTGTCATGTACAATGGAATTACAAGTTCCAATTCATTACACAGAGCCTTGTGAGATTTCAATGAAACTACCGGTTTGACATCAATAATGAAACCTTCATCTAATGTTTCTCTGAAGTTCAAACATTGCCTCACACTTTCCGAAATACTTTTGCTGAACAAGCGCAGGACATCAACATCCAATTGATGCTGACACGTTGCAAGAACAAGCACCTTTGGCTCAGCACATCTATGCACCTGGACGGTTGGCAGGTAGATACTGGGGTATTGAGAGGTACCTAACTTTGACATGCCAATTAATTTGTTTACAACAACATTGACTGTAACAAACTTGTCTTGAAATGGAAGCTTATGGGCTGACGTATAGATCAAATGATCACCAAAGATATCACTGAACTCTTCATTTTCATCGACAGACAAGACATTGGACATGTTTCTGTACACATCCATCACTTCTTTCTCTTTGCACCTCAATGTACGGAAAGCTTGAACCATTAAAGACAATGACAAGAGAATCATTTTCCGATTGTCGCTGTCATAACAATCTGGCCGATCTTGAAGTTTCTTCCCTGCAACTTGCAAGTTTCCCTCAGCAGATCTCGCATCTTCTTCATTTTGAGAGAAAGCTTGAACAAAACCAAGACAGCTGTAGAGAAGTGCTTGTGAGATCCCACTTTCTTCTTGTTGGTAAAAGATAAGAGCATCTTCAGTAATTCTGATACTTTCCTCTATTCTACCATGCTGGACCAAGTTGACTGACATTGTGGTAAACAGCAGTAATGAGTCAGCAGGGTTTTTTGAATGAAACACCAGTTGCAACTCACCATTAGAGGAAGACTGTGAACTTGCACAACCTTTACCAGCTGTTTGAAACAGTCTGTCATATGACAAAGACACATCGACAGAGCTTCCAACCAACCGAAATGATATGCAGGTTTCTACAACGCCCGCTGTCACTAACTGCTTCAGGTAATGGAGCTGAGGCTGTTTTTCTTGATGATAAACCACACTCAGAATGTCCATTGCTCTCTCTATGTTCTCTCCTGCCTTTTCTGCCTCCTCCAAATGATAACGTTCAATCCAGGCCAATTTACAGTAGCAAGACATCAGCCTTGGGCAGTTGTCACGGTAACGAAGCTCGTAAATTTTTGTTGCCTCTGATAACAGAGATGCACATTCCACATATTCCTCTAGCAAGTAGCACACTTTTCCACACCTGTACTGCATGTCCGCTGTTGCAAGGTGTTCTGCACCATAAACAATCTCACACATTTTCAAAGCTTTCTTAAGAACATCATTTGCC
The DNA here is from genome assembly GCA_027574985.1 of Umimayanthus nakama. Lineage (NCBI taxonomy): Eukaryota > Metazoa > Cnidaria > Anthozoa > Zoantharia > Parazoanthidae > Umimayanthus > Umimayanthus nakama. The sequence goes on along the minus strand of JAOBRG010388080.1, from coordinate 7,295 downwards.
CTAATTATCTGCCCCTGGCACTTGAAGATTTCAGCAATCTTAACCAAAAGCAAAACGTCAAACTCGTCAGCAGTCATGTGCTCAGTCCACAAATTATACCTTGCAAGAACGAGCAAAAGTATGTCAAGTTTTTCGTTTGCTTCTGCTTTGTGTTTCATCGCAAGATTCACTTTCGCAAGCTCAGCCAACACAAGCTTGCTAACTTGCGGTTTGCACTCAAAGTCTAATTTATGAAGAGATAAGTAAATGTCATTCAGTTTCTCTTCCATCATTGGAAACAGCTTTTGTTCTGAAAGCAATTGCACAGAGTTGTGTTTCACAACAACGCTCCAGATCTGCTCCTGGGTAGTCATACATTTGGCTTCCTTTAACAACTCTCTTGCCATGTGTAGATGATCTTGTGCTTGGTGGTTTTGGCCTGCATCAAGGTAAACTCTTCCCAGGTTATTGTGCACTGCAGCAAATACACTGGTAACATGAGGACCGCATGCATGATTTCTTCTTCTCAAAGAATCGTCGATAGTTTTACCAAAGAGACTAACAGCTTCTTTAAATCGACCAGAAAAAGTGTGTGAAACCGCACAATTATTCAAGATAGTTGCCTCTTCAAGTGGATCAGACACCTCTTCAGCATTTCGATTTTGAAAATGTTCCAGCTGAACACAGAAGAGATCATTTGCTTGTTGTAGCATGGACAACTCTACTGCAAGAATCCCCAAGAAGTTCAGAAAACTAACATTGCATGCAACATCAGAATTATTGAAACTGAGCAAAATAAACCCGTCACTGAAAGACACTTTGGTAAACCTTTGCAAGCACTTCTTTGAGATGACAGCGGTCAAATTATCACAATGTTCTTTCATGGGAAAACACAAGTACTCCTTTGCAGTGACCAATTCACACAGTCCCTTAAAAGCTTTTCTGGCTTTATGCAAATTATCCATCTCGAAGTGCACAATGACCTCTGACAGCCGACAAGCAAATTGTTCCTCAAGCTTGTCACCACCTTGTTCTTGAACTTTAGCCAACAAACAGTCAAATGCATCATGCTGCCCAGGATCTGTAAAGACATAACAAGACAACTAATGATGAACTTGCAAGATAAAAACCTCTTACAAAAATAACTATTTTTCTTACCATTCCGCACTCTTTCAAAATGTTTTAACCAATATAGTGTTAAGTAATGGTCCGAGTAAGAACTAGGCAGGCCAACGGCAAAGAAAAGTGTGTTTTGTAATGGTTGGTGAATTCTCAGTATGAAAATCTAAACGCTCCAGTGTGGGGAAAGCAAATTGCTGCAGAACAATAGAAGGTTGTCTAATTCTTACATGTAAGTGGATTGTTAATTAATCAGTAAGTACTGATCAAGTAACAATCTAAAGAGCTACTGCTAAAACAGCCGCACTGGTTATCTGTGACCCACAGAATAAGATTCAAACTGCTCCTGATGACTTTAAAGCTGTACATGGACTTTCACAAAAATACATTAGGGTCCTCATTAGGGACCTCATTACCATTAAAACTTATCCAAGATATAAGCTTAGATCCAGTAACAGCATACTACTGCAATGCCCCAACACGAAATCTTTGGTAACCCTAGGCGATCGCTTGTTTATGTGGGCAGCACCAAGACTCTTGAATGCTTTACCTGCCACACTAAGAGATTTCACCTGCTTAGAGACTTTTGAAAATCACTTAAAGACTCTCTTATTTTGCGACATGTTCTTTTAGTAGTTGAGCCATATTTTATTATTTTTTGTACCATTGTATATAGCATTTTCAAAAATTCAAACTTTTATATATTGCTATAGTTTTCTTAAATACATGTAAAGTAGTTTTCTTAATAGTTTTTTGATTGTTTTCTTAAACACATGTAAAGCGCATTTGATCATCTTATGTAAAATGTGCTCTATAAGTTTACTTACTTATTAATTATTACTTTTGTTCAAAAACGTGTTTGAACAGATGAAACTCTTATTTATGCCCCAGTCATTGTTTTCCCCTGGGCTGTGATCAAGCAGACTCGCTGAGTCTGACAAAAGACATGTTCCCGAGGGTCAATAAGTTGACCCTCAACCAATTAGCTACGTGGAGCTCAAGGTGTGGTCAGTTTCAAAATTTGAAAAACTGTTAATTATATTAGAGGTATTTCTCTGATAATGCAATTTAAAAAGTCCAAAAAATAGTGACGAAACGACTGTAAAAGACAACACCAAAGAACATACAGTAGTTAGCAGCTCACACGTATTCAGTCTTTATAGCAAGCTATTTTTTTAAATAGCAACTTGGATTTGGTTGCAGCAAATGCCTCTTTGTTTAGACAAAATTATTGAAGCCCGCCAAGATTATAGAAAGTATCTTTACCCACCGCCTTTCTTTTCACGGAAATGTGCTGGCCCACCCAGTTCAGTTTGTTTTCGTGCAGATCACTCCTCAGGTCCTGGGCAGGCCCGTAGCCAGGATTTTTTGTGGGGGGGTGCGTGCCTCAAGAACCGGGACCAAAAAACTAACGTTTGAATGAAACGCTATGCTATTTTCAAAAATATCCAGCGTGGAGTGTCCAACTTACGGACATTGAAACTCAAACTATTCGGAACAACCTTTAATGGTTTGGGGTCTGGGGGCATGCCCCCCCCCCCCAGAAAATTTTTAAATCTGAAAGCCTTAAAACGCCATTTCCAGGATGCTCATGCCGATGGTTGTGTCAAAAGCTTCCTAAAAATGATTAGTTTCTTCTCTACTTAAAGCGTTTTCATCAGCTGTATTTTCAAAATTGATAATTATTGTCACACGCCTTTCAATGCTCGCAAAATAAGATAAACTAGTTTCTTACGAACTTATCTTCTGTACATATATGTTCCGCGAGTTTACAGTCAGTTAGCTGGGAAAAAGATTAGTCGTTAGTGTCTCACATGGTCATGGTGTTAAAGAATTGGTGAATTAGCAGCAAAATGTTTGACTTGAAAATGCTAGGAAGATAGAAAGCCCTCCGATCGAGCAGACCAGCATTGTTATGTGATCTTATTTTGTTGTTCTTGCGTCTTTCATCATGACTGCAACTCAGAGTTCCCTTGTATATTCAAGTTAAGCGGTTTGTTAAACTGCTGACAAACATTTTGACTTTGACTTGATTTTGACACTTTATTAACTTGGCAAAACATCATTATTGCTAATACATTGCAGGGCCACTTATAGTAAAGAAACACAAACAGTCTATGACATACCTATGTTTTTCTTTGTATTCTCTCAAGAAATTCAAAAAATTAATAAATGGGGGGGGTCAAAATAAGCTGCGGGGGGGTTACCAACCAATCCCCTCCCCATGTTTATTCTGAGCACGAGAGAATTCATCACATGACAAAAAGCGCACATCGTTCGTTATCTTGGCAAGTTGTCTTCAGAATTTTTCATGTCTATTATTAAAAGGAAATTATCCAACTTTTCTTGTTCAATTTGGAATTTATTTGCACTTGTGCAAATACTGTATGGGCTCATGCAACATTGATACTTTCTGAAAAACACACTTGTACAAATAAAGTCCAAATTGAACTCAAAGTAGTATAATTTCCTGTATGTTTTGTATTTTCTAACACAGATGCTTGACAAAGTAAGCATCACAAGCTATACCAGTGATGTATTAAAGTTTTCTCAAATTTCAGGTGGAATTGGTAAAAAAAAATTAAACAGACAAAAAATGTGTTTGTCCATGCAAAACCCTGTATAAATGCAAGGTGAATACCAACACAGTCTAGCAATCAAAAACAGAAAAAAAAATGTGTTTGAACACTGCTTTTGCCTGCGTCCATTTTTACACCTTGATGCATTTTCCTGCATTACTTTTATTTGTGAACACATTGTGTTCAAAACTAATGCAACCGTGAGGCAAACACAAAACTGGTTTACACTGTAGAACTGTTGGTCACTAAATGAGATAGTTTGAAAATGGTTATACCATAATAATATTCCTGAGTTTATGGTGTACATGTTCCTACCAAAACTGGCTAAAATACATGTACATATCAGCATACAGTTTGTTTTGTTACTGATTTCCCCCCCCCCCAGTTGTGATAGGGTTAAATGAATTTTTGGGTCAATTCTCATGTCTTGTGTTGTGCAATAGCTGAAGTTAACAAGTGAGATCGAAGTATAGTTTACTTTAAAACAGCAGGAGTTAAAACTATTTATTAGCTTCTTGTTGAACTTCATGCTGGTGAAGCTAGATTTGAGATCACCTATCAGCATTGTTCCAGAAAATTGTTTGTAGTAAAGAATGGCATTGAAACACTTTTTTTCTGGAAACAGGCTTCAAAATCAGGGTGTGCATTATACACAGGTAAAAACAGTACATGCAGTATTTGCATCGCACTGCCAAGCCTTGCATGTTGATGTTAGGAGTGTTGATACATCATTTCCAATGTACATGATCGAATATCTTAGATTTAGTTTCATTCAATGAAATGTTGTGTTGCCTTGTAAAACAGCAAATTCCTAAAGCAAATTTCTTGCTAAGACTTTTTAAGCCTATGCGAAATGCTTTTCTTCACAAATATTCCCTCCAACTTTGTGATCTTTCAGCCATTCAAAGCAATATTGTTTTGCTGCCATATTGTTTTGGTTCACATGACATGTGACCAGGCCCAACACGCATGCGATGGATGCTTGCCTACTAAAATTAATGTCACACAAAAAATTTTAAAAAAAAAGAACTCAACTCAGCGCCTTCGGCCCAAGTGACAAGGTCACAAAATAGGTCAGGTCTTGGGCTACATGTCTGACCTCAGTTTAAAGGTCAGGTTTAAGGGTCATCAGTTAGTTCTAAGGTCACAAGTCAGGTCTGAGGCCAAAATCCAGGTCTATAAAGTTAACAAGGTCACAAGTTAAGACAGGTCTTTGGCTACAAGTCTGACCTAAGGTTTAAAGCCAGGTCTAAGACCCTTAGACTTTAGTCAGGTCTAAGGATACCAGCCTGGTCTAAATTTTGGTGTCAGGTCAAGAGTGAGGTAATGTCGCAACTAGTCAGGTCAGGTTTCAGGTTAATTGTCACCAGCTACAGTGTAAGTCCAAGGTCACAAGTCAGGTATACATGTAAGGCCAAATGCCTGGTCTAAGGTCAATATTTGGGTCTCACGTCAAGGTGATGTCACAAGTTAGTTCAGGTAACAAGTTAGGTCAGGTCACAAGATAGGCCAAATCTGCAAATTTGCCTGTATTGTCATGCCCAGCAAAAGACAGTTCATTATAAATCTATCTGTAAATGTATGTAACTTGATTGTGTGAATATTCTCCAATTGGTCAATCAAGGCTGGCTATTCAGAAAGTTTCGTTAACTTGCTAACAAGTTAGTAGTTTTAGGATAAACCATTAAATGACAAAACAATTGCTGTAAGAGTTGGGAATCTACTGCTAACTACTGATTGCTTGCCATTTGCAAACCAAACAATTTTGACGAACCTCCTCAAATAACTGTTAAATCATTATAACTTATTGTGTATAAAATACATACCATTCTCATGGCAGCTGCCATTTACTGGATGAGGTTTCAGTGCACCGCCAGCAGCTTTCTGATCAGAAGCAATTGTCTCGAATAGAGGTTTGTTACAAATGCTCAGTTCAGAGCAATTGTCTGTGTCCAAGCTGTGAACAACTCCAAAAACTGACATCAGAGTGTCGGTGTAAGTCTTTTCAGAACCTGCCATATTTTTTTCATGCAAAGTGTACTTCTTTATACCCTAAAAAAAGGAAAAATGCGATACAAGTTAAGTCCAGTCCCCAGTCCATACCTCTCGTTAGCCAAGTGCGAGGTCCGTACAGCAAGTTATGGACCGAGTTTTTTCCTTCCTTTTATGGTCCAAGCGCAAAGCATAACTTGCCGTACGGACTGAGCAAACGCGGCTAATAAGATGTTTGTTATATGGCTTTGTTGATTATTCAGGTTTTGAAAAGGTGATCAAGAGCTAGTGGGCCGTATGGCCAGTTACGGACCTTGAATTGACCAATCACAGCACACAAAATCATTCAGCCATATACTAAATTCAAATATCAAATGTTATAATCTTATCGAACTAAGACTGCTTTCCATTTGTTGGGTCTCACCAGCCAAAAATAATTGGTTCTGGCCAGTATAAATGGAAAGGTTGAAGGAATGCACTTACAGTTTGCCCCACCAACACTGTCCAAATTCTCACTTTGGCTGACTGGAACAGGAGAAATGATTGACTCTGATCCCAGTAGGGCCTGGAATACCATAGGGGCTATCTGAGCCAGGCAATCAGAACTCTATATTTTGGTTGAATGTGTTTTGATCAGTTATACAAGTATGAGGGAAATAGCAGAAACCAAGTGAAGAGAAAAAGAAAATAAAGTAAACGGAAAAAGCTGCAAAAATGGTCTACATATGTATACAAGAAGAAAAATACATACATTAATATCTGAAAAAATCATTCAAGAACTGACTGGTATGATTAGCCAGACTTGTCAAATGAAGAGCCACCTTATGTCCACATCAGGAATTGGTGATTCAACAGAGGTGTAAAATTACACAAGCTAAAGAAACTCTGTTGTATGCTAAAAAAGTAAAAATGATATTGAACTCCAGAGACATTTCCAAAAAATAATTCTTTGCAATTGGACCATTGGAAGCCATGATGGATTGACAGCCTGCATTGCAGGAGTTCTCTTGGCATTTTTCCACCAAGAATCGAGCAAAAAAAGTAGTGTCTCTGCAAAGCAGTGAAAGGGCTTGGCACATGCAGGCAAAGCCTGCAAGAACAAGGCACAAGCGAAGCAAGTGGTGAGCTTGAGTGAAAAGGAGCGCCTGCTGGAAGACCATGACAAGTCCCTACCCACCCCTTTGAAATCATGCTATTTTCACATATTGACATGTATCAGAAATAAAAAGGGTTGCACATGGAGCAATTGTTCACAGGTCAAATGAAAACATCCAACCACCAGCGGTATCAAAACCAAATAAGTATTGAAATTTCAATTAAGTCTCTGGGACTCTATGAATTCAAAGTGTCCCTTGTCTGTATTTTAAATGTATCCCTGTTTTAATAAGACGGGATTTTTCAAGCAAACGAGTCAAATTTTTCTGGGGTTAACAGGTCGTATCAAAATGTGCTGACAAAGAAAAGAAAAATTATTCTCGTGTTTGGAGTTCTTTTGCAAATAATTTCTGAGCTGACTATACTGTAATAACTTTTACTGGTGTAAACTTTCTGGTCTCGATTACACTGTACCAGAGTGGACTCAGTGCCGATGAAAAGTGGTGGGATTGCAGTGAATGGAAAACAGCG
>JAOBRG010388069.1:0-10749 GCA_027574985.1 Umimayanthus nakama | reverse complement strand
CCCTTCCCCTTATAAGAAAAATGGAAAGAACATTGCAGTGTTTTAACCTGTTCTAAAGTTTTGGGCAAATCTCAGCCTGGGTGGCCTTCTAAAAGTTGTTTTTATAAAAAAGATGCGTGTACACAACATTATTTTGCCAATTGCTGGGATTAGCATACAAAATCCCCCTGCATTATGTTTGATTTTGTTTTTGTGGACACTGAGGGGTTTTTTTTGTCTGTTGTTCTAACTGCCAAATAGATGTTTTAACTACATTGACTCTTTTACAATTTCAGCGTACATGAGCTCCCCTTGTCATATTGAGATGATATTGGCTGAGCGAGAACAGATCGTCCCCAAGGCCGAAGATGAGGTAGAGGTGAAGAAAGTCTCCAAGAAGAAGATGGCCAGGGAAAAGATGAAGAACAGGGAATAAATTGTACACCAGTCTCTGATGTAAAATAAACAAAGCGAGTTTACGTATTTGAGTGTGTGTTATTTCTGCAAACCCCGGGCAATATCTTTACACTTGTATCTCTCAGACAACGACAACCAACAATCATTTATTTCCATAATCTTCAAAACATAAATAAAATAAATACACACTTTTTTATAAGAACCAGTAACTTTCGGTTCAGCCTGGGCTGTTCTTAATTTTTTGGCAATTTCAACCTCAAATTGTTCTTATTTCCTGATATTTTTAAACAGTGAATTAGCTGCCTTGAACATTACATTTAAAACGGCACTAAGAAATATGTGTTTCAAACTGTAAATAAAACGTTCGCAAACGTGACGAGCTTCCAGCGCCGGATGACCAAACTAAATTCTGACAAGCTTTGTTTTCATGTACATCTCAATCTGTGTACAAGTTTGAATTAGTTTCTTAAATTTGTCTGATCCAAATTTCAGCCTGGTGATTGTTCTTAGCTTGTTCTTGTTTTTTGGGCAAATCTCGGCCTGGGTGTTCTTATTAAATTTGTTCTTATAAAAAAAAGCGTGTATTACAAGAGCAGGATAGAATTCCAATGGTTGGACACCCGAAATAACTATATAGAAGCTAATCTAGTCCGGTGCCCATTCCATTTTAAGTAAATTAAAATAGTTGTATGTCTAAGGTCGCTTTCCATTTGACCAGTCCGGCCAGCCGAGAAGAACTGGTTCTGGCCGGTTTAAATGGAAAGGTCCAGGGCCAATCAGAAACAAGCTGCGGGAACTCGCACGCACTCTCCGGGAGATCCATGAGCAGGGCCATTCTGGTCAGAACCAGTTCTGGGAACTCGTGCGTTCCATTTAAGAACTGACTGGTCGGACCGGCCAGACCGGTCAAATGGAAAGCGACCTTAGTCTATGTATCAGGTAAGTGTATCAAATTTTAGAAAAAGACGAAAAAATCCTTAGTATATAAATAGGAAAAAAAACAAGAAGAAAAAGTCGCGTGAAGAAAAAAAGAGATGAGGTAAATAGAAGTTTAAGGCAATCTCAATTACTATTACACGCTATTTTTTTGAAAGAACCAGAAAATTTTGGCTGAGCTTGGTGTATAGCCAACACTTGAAATGTTGGCTATACACCAAATCTCTAGGGTGAAAAAACATACATGATGAACAATTCCTTAACGGTTACGTCAACAGCAAAGCTGAGATTTGCCCAAAAATTAAGAACAAGCTAAGAACAATTACCAGGCTGAAATTTTGATCAGAAAAAATTAAGAAAGTTCATCTTATTCTTGTACACAGAATGAGATGCAAACGTATAAAAGATGAGTTAGAATTAGCCTGGTCATCAAGCGCTGGAAGAGTAATAAGCAAGCTCCTGGCATTCGCGGACAATCTATAGACAGTATCGAACTTTTTGGGTCGTCATTAACCCTACGAACGAAAGATCCCATTGGATAAAAGACTATATAAAGAACCCAAACCCTATTGTTGAAGAACGCAGACCTTAACAAAGAAAGAAAGAAAAATTAAAGTAGAGAGTTAAGCCTTGCTGAACCTTTTTCACATCAGTGCAGCAGTATGAAATAATGGCAAAGATGTACTTCTTAGCGTCGTTTTATCGTTCCGAATGGAATTACCAGAAAATTTATGATAGAACAATTTGAGGCTGAAATCGCCTAAAATTAAAGAAATCAAGAATGTATCATTATAACATTTTAGTTTGTCGAGCTTCACGATCAGTTGGTTCTAGCGCCTTCAAATTTGCAGAGGTATAACTTATTACAAGGAAACTGCATTTATTTTATATTTATGAAAATTCTTCAGCATCTCCTAATTAAAGATCTTCAAAATTTTCATAACTTTAAGGTTGTAATTAGGACAAGAAACTACCTTGTAAGAAGTATGTTTTATTTAATTATTAGTTTTTGACACAAAAAATTAATACTTTCAATATTAGATTTACAGTGTCTCACATCGATTTAATCTAACAAGTATTATTTCAGCCCCAAACCTAACAAAAGTTGCCTTGCTAAATTCTGCTAAAATTAATTGTAGCCATACTTTTTTTAAACAGTTTTTTTTAATAGCAGATAGTTCCCGAGTGTAATCAATTCCTAAGTTTTCACAACAAAACATTCTATTTTGTGTTGATATTATAAGGAGAAGATAGATGTTATTAAAATTAATTGAGCTGAAAGAGTTTACTTGATACAAGTTTACAAAAGCAAGTTGGCTTGGATTAGTCAATCAGTGGCAACAGTTCATCCCATAATTTATTTTCTAACCATCTGGAAAATAGAACATCCTATTTGACTTTGCTAAAGTAATTTATGCCCCATTTCAAGTTTCCTCTCTTAAAAACTTACATGCTGCCAACATAGAATGAGATGATGGGGTCTGTCAAATAACCTAGATATGAAAAAACCTGTACACATGAATACTAATATGGACTGCAAACAACTCCTTGTATTTCTTCTGAAACGAGGAAAACAAATAAGTGAGCTCATAGCTCACTATCGCTCACAACTTGCTCCCAGCTAGGGCTCGCTGTCATGTACTGAAAGGCTCAAGTTCTGGGCTGTTGTTGCTTGGCTCAGCTTCAATGATTAATGTCTACATTTCCTTGACTGGTTCCAAGGAAAAGGCCATTCAACTGCTTGTAGTCCACACAAATTATAATATCACTCATGAATATTTGCAAAATAGAGATAAATATGTACAAGTATAATCATTGTACATCCGCTTTCTGCTTGTGATTGTGCCATAATGAAACTTCTGACCACTCCTCATCACTAGAGTTGTTGCAAACAAAACTACTTAAGTTCACTCTTCTACATTTGAAGATATTTTCTTAGAAATAAAGAATGTATCGTTATAGTTAGTACCAGTTTTAAAAATACTGTACGTCCACATTCCCATCATCTTAAAAGGTTGTAGTGTGTAGTGTTATAAATTTCTCAAAATTCAAAAACTGAAAAATTTAATAACATTTGGAATTTCTGTTTGAAAATGTAGCAGGAAAATAATAAGGCTCATCGCTAGAGTTGAAGGGTCTAGTGCAATAATGACGGGACATTTGGGTTGGTTTTGCATTTTTGGTATCGTAGATTCTGTATTAAAAGAACTATTTGTAAAATATGTAGTTTTTGTTTAATTGGTGTCACTTTTCAGTTCTAACATAGTGTTATTACAGTTAAAGTGGTAGTTACCATTAACTTAAACTAGTGACCCTTACTCCCACAAAAAAGTTCACATAAAACCATGTCTCAAAATTTTCCCAGTTACACACTTATGCCATTTTTACACCAGAACCTTCAGTTATCAGTTTCAGCTAAAATGTTCTACATTGACATAAGATCAAAGAAAGCTAAAGTCAGTCACAGAAATGCATTCATTTAGGGAACTATAAAAGTAGTGTTTTAATCAGTCACAATTTTATTTGTTTATTTTGAGGAACATTTTTGGTTTTTTTGTACAATTCCAATGTTTAATAGTTTAACACTTAAAACTAGTTTTTTCATGAAATTACATATTGCCTTCACTTCTACAACTGGTTAGCACCTAGAATTTATTATCACCATTCTAGTCATCTTTATTACTATTATAATTGTTATTTTTTATTGTTATTATTACTGTTATTATTAGTTAACGAATCCACAAAAATTATAATCACAAAATCAGCCACTGAGATACTCTGATTGCTTTACAACTGGCAAGATGTATGCAACACGAGTTGTTTATCTAACCATAACTGTGCGAGCACAGCCACAAATGTGTCACTTTCCTGTTCAAAATCTATACACATACAATAATTTTCCAACCATTTTGAGTCTTTCTGTCCAAGCCACTATTTGATAAAAGCTGCCACAACCGCCCACATTATTTCATTTGCATTGCTTTTTTGTGCTTCAACTTCAGGATCTACTTCTAACAGTTCTCGAACTCTTTTCATAGCTAACTCATAGTCGTCATCAGATAGTGGGGCAAATGCATTCTCCAGAACATCTGATGAATGTGCAAGAAAGATTAGAGATAGCAATCGTTTGTCCATTCTTGTAGTGTCATTCACCCATTTAGCTAAAACTGCATCTTGAACTCTTCTTATTACTCGCTGCTTCATGGTCGCGTCAACAAGTGGATGAGTCGTCATGTCAAATAGAAGGAAGTTTTGCTTTTCAGTTGTCAGAACTCCTTTCTCTACTAAATTCTTGGCAAGTCGTTCTCGCACATTCCTTAATTGATACCTCAACTTTAGGGGATTCCAAGTTTCTCCTGAAAAAACAAAAGTAGTTGTTCCAGTTCTCAGTCTGTTGGTTTTCTCCAGACGGTGCAAATTATGGTATTTCAAAGATATAATAGAAATCTGGCAAAGTAAATAAGGGATAATAATGCTTGTAATTTTTATTTAAATCCTTGAGGCAAAATCCTTTTTACACAAATATAATGATGTCAATTCTTAACAAGGGACCTTGGCTAAAATCTTTTTTGCCTTAAAAGACCCTTAACTTTGCCATAAAATTGTCAGTGAATTGCAATTGACAATAACCCAGTTGACCAGTGAAAAAACATTTAGTTTTTGTTCCTGCATAATATTTGACTTACCCAAAACTAACCATGACTACTATTAGACCTTGAAATGGGCAAGGTCGAGGACCTGGTATAATAGTTAAATTGCCTTAAAACAGTGTTAACTACTTTTAGTTTAAAGCAACACAGTAGTAGGGCAAGGCCAAGGACATGGTAGTTTTGTCTTAAAACAGCATTTGTAGTTTAAAGCAACACAGTTATATGGTAAGGGGGACATCATAAAATCACTTGATGTCACTTAACATCCACTGGACATTCAGAGGGCAGAGGGTCTCCTGGATGATAAGGAAAAACGCTAAAATATGGTAAAACTTTATTCAACAAAATCCTTTACCAAGAAGTATGAAACCAGAGAATTTTTTCAATGACTTTGACTGATGTTTGTGTGACAATTTGATTGCCCAGAAAGCTTTAGAGTAATTACCATGAAATGCTTCAAATGTCCAACTGTGTTAAGTAAGTTATAGAACACAAAAACAATAGTGAACACTAGAAGAGAGAGGGGAAAGCTAAAAGCTCCAATGGTTGGTGAGTAGCACAAGATGCTCCCTAATTATCAGGAAGTTTTGGGAGTGTAGAGGCCTGGTAACAAGTTCAAATCTGCCATTTTAGGGGGTTGCTAAAAAGCTGTGAAGTTCTTTTTGTTCAGAAAAAGTATAACCTTTTGCAATGCTTGGTTTCATTAGCTAACATTTAACCATTGAATAGTCCATCATAGCATTACTGGCACTGTTTACAATTTTCACTTGGTATATCACCCATCTCGTTCCATATAAAGGATGAAAACAACAGCAAACCAGGTCCTGGTGAATAGGGTTCTTTAAACCCTGCAGCAGTTAAAAGAAATGGACAGCAACTTGCTGCATAGTTACTATAGATTTTGAGCCAAAGACAGTTGAAATACTTACACAGGAAGGGTATTAAGTCATTTAATTGCTATAAGGCAAATTTAGACTGAGCACTACAATAAAACTTGTGTCTTGCAAAATTATCAATATTCTAGTAAACTTATAAATTAAAAAACTATCAGTTTAGGTTAACTGAAGAACCTTTCTTTCAAATTCAATATCTGCAAGTACGCAATCATGAGGTTAATTCTATACACAATTTAGATTTAAAACAAAAAGAGTAAAAACAAATCATCATTTTATAACTAGTTTTGAAACTAATTAAAGAAACGAATATTGACAGGTTTAGAAATCAACCCAACTTCTAACCGGTTGCCTAAATTTTTAAAACTAGAAGAACCAAAAACACGGCCTGTAGTTGAAAAAGATTCCGAATGACAAAATAGAATATGGAGCCTCCCTAATCTGACGACTATACATGAAAAAGGGGGATTGCCAATTCATTAATATACCAAGAAATATTAGAATACTGAAAAATAAGCAACTGGTTCACTCAAGACCACGTAGCAAGTCTGACTTCCTTTAATAAATATCACTTACCGCTCAGTAGTTCTATCCAGTTCTGCACGGTGTCCGGGGGATCACTTTCTTTGATGTGTTTTAGAGCTTCGTCTAATATAACGTCACCAGTTGGAGAACAGCTTTTGCACATGATCTTTCGGTTTAACAAACTTTTTCTTCTCATTCCGGTCTTTTCGAGGTCAACACGACCCCTCAAGCCCAACTCAATTATCATACAACCGCGTAGGCCCGACGAAATGCAGTCGTTCCAAAATGATGTGTACCCCTACAAAAAATACAAGGGAAGCCGCGGTTTGAGAAAGCACACGTATAAATTAAGGACACATCATCATTTCTCATTTTGAGTCAGCAACCGGTCACATTACCTCGCGATCTTTGAGGCCAAGGAGCAAAACCTCCTCCATTAGGGTCAATCTCGTTTCTTTCTTGTCCCCCGTGTCATCACTTTCATACCCATCGTTTGACTCAACTTCTGGTTCTTCATCAGACAATCGGCTAGAACCCGCAGTATTTCGCTGAACCAATTGACCAGTTCTTCGAGTCGCCATCACTTGGCAACTCTGGAACCAGCCCGAAAGAACTAGCTGCTAAATGAGGAAGATTTCTGCTCCCTCAAAAATAAAATGGCTGCCGCTCGTCACTCACTGAACAATAGGAAATACGCGCGCGTGGCACCATGGGTCTGTTGGCCCTAGTCTACCCTGCGCAGTTGGTGTTCCACGTTGACAACAAATGACGTAATTGTTGCCTGATGGCTTTATTTCTTTGCTGAATTATTTACACAATATACTACTTTAATCTTCTTGTGCCAGCCAGTATTTGTAGCAGTTTTTTGCAGGTTATTCAACCGATCAAGTGGATGATTGTTAACCCTGACAAGCATCATGCAATGGTCATTGGCAACACAGAACACTAATTTTCATTTCCGCTGAAGCCGTCAATAAAACCCTTACTCTTAGGAATCACTGCTGACAACAAGTTAGCTATTAACGACCACGTCTCCCAAGTGTGTAAAAAGATCAACAATCAAATCAATGTCATTATTAGAAATAGAAAATTAATTGGGACTGATGTTATGATTTTAAAAATTATACAAGGCCTTTTTTTGTTGTTGCTCCAGATGAAGTTTTTGCTGGCTGAGTTGTGCTCGTAAAAGCTAAACTGGTTAAAAAGCATAATTAATAGCGGAAAGTTGCTCCATTTTTTGAAAAACCAAAAAGTTGTAAAAAGTCCAAAAGTTGCTGTTTGCACTATTTTTATTAGTTTTAATTTTGTTGCTACTGAAACTCGATGATATTTCATTAAAACCATCAATTAAAAACTTCAGTTTTAGTCCCCCCTGAACAAGACACAACTGGTAAGTTCAGTGTTTGACTGCCCGGACGAGAAGATCCCGGGTTCAATCTCCGGCCTGGTCGAGGGTTGACTGATTTTTGGGCGACCTTCTTTGACTTTCACCCCACCGTCCGTGGACAGGGACGTTAAGCCGTTGGTCTAGTCTCTTAACGTTCTATCGGGGGACTTAAGAGAACCCACACTTTTGCCGATAACAGTTTATCCTGTCATTAGCGTAAGCTACTCAAATACCGTAATTGATCTAATAAACGCCCAGCTTCCAATAAACGCCCCGTATCAAAAAGACGCCCCCCTCTGAATAGAATTTTGGGTTAAACGCCCCTCTCTATTAAATGCCCCCTATCTAATAGACGCCCCCTATTACATAAATCCTAGAAATTATTATTTTTTCCATAACTGATAATGTCTTCCCAAGAATAAAGAGCATTTGAACCACTTCATCGTTGAAAAAGTTTCTTGAAATATGGGAAGATGGAAATATAGAAAGCTGCACGCAAATAGGGGTGGTCGACTTCCGATAATTTGAACCAACTTTTCTATTAACCCTAAAGTTCGAGCTATCGATCGAGGGTAAAACTATATAGCAAATAACCTGAAGGCAAATGAAAGTTACTTCGAATTAGCGAGAGTTCGAATTATCAGGAATCAACTGTAGTATGGCAGGTACCCACCTCTCAGTTATCAGTTAATGCTTTGACCGATTCTTAGTAATTAAATATAAAGTTCGTTAAATGTACAACGGGGGGAACCGCATGACAAGCAACTTTTTAAACTTTGTTTGTGTTCGATAAACGTCCGGGTCGGCGTAGTTCTCCTGGCCTGGAGTTACTTGTTGGTACTTCTATTAATTATACCATTATTCATATTCATGTTGAAATCACGCGCGCTTGCTGCAATTTGATTGGTTCCCAACAGCACTGATTTCAGACTAAATTGCATGATTACAGATTTTGCACTCTTAGCGCGAGCAGGAACCCATTCAAATGATTTTTCAACCTAGCACGCGCTGGTTTTAAGTGACACAAAAAGAAAGATATCCGTCATTTTACTGCGTTTTTTTAGTAAAAGATTTCAAAATGATTATGATTACGTGATAATTAAACTTCGTGTTGTGCAATTTTGGTCTGAAATCATACTTGTGAATTCAAATCAAACTCGCGCTATGCGCTCGTTCGATTTTGAAATCACGCGTATGATTCCAGACCAAATTGCACTCCACTAAGCTTAAGTACCATTATAAATTAGCGTGATGTCACAATAATGATGTATGTGCGTCCACCACGCGTTCTAAAACTGTTTATGTTTTTTTTACGACAGTTCTGTTGGTTAATGGCGACAGTAAAATGGTAGCAGCTCGAACAAAACACATTCCATCTGTTCTACTAACGGAAGAAGAAAATGCGTTTGTTTTGAAAATTTTGGGACAAAAAAGATATGTGAGTATTGGCCGGGAAAACTGATTTTTCTAGGGCGGGTGGAAGGCAAACTTAACTTGCCGATATAGTGTTCAGAAAATTAATTATTTACTCCTAGTTCTTAGTTTTTTTACTTTTTTATATAGTATTGACAAAAAATGATGACAGAGAGGTCTTTATCTGACCTTCAGTTAAAACGAGAAAAAGAGAACCCAACAAGAGCCGATATTTCGTAGTTTTGATTGCTTCTGCGAGCACTCGATGAACGAACACGCGCGCAATTTTTATGATTTGCTTTTGGGACAAGTTCGTTTGACGTCATGTTTTGACTTTGATTTGTCGGGAGAACAAGATTCTGTTTCGTTTCCATAAACTAAGAACTAACAGCAGTGACTTCTAAAACCAAAAATAAGAATTTTCTTAGTTATGCATGCAAAGTTATAAACATTTTTTTGAACTAAAAACGAGCATTTTTACAAAAGTATTGATTAATTATGTCTTCACTTACTACCGGTATATTGTATTTGTGTCGTGTTTGTGCCTTAGCTACATTTACTAAATAATACAGTAATTCTATTGTTAATCTTTGTGAAAAATGGAGTTCACCGTATACACGGAAATTTAAAAAACGGCTATTTTTTTTTCTACAAATGGGGGTCGACTCTAGTACACACGGCAAACTACGGTATGTAGTGGACGAGTTTTTCAAGGTCAAACAAAAATCAATCCCAAGGGCCCCACTCACAGATTTTAATGACGGGGGCTCCGACAGAGGTTCTTATTTTATACCAAAAAAACTCACAAATTCAGATATTGTCTACCCAAAAAATCACTCCTTTCCATAGCCTACCCCAAAAAATCCCTGAGCTTTTTTCGCTATACAAAAAAATCCCTCTGCTTTTTATACAATCCAAAAAAAATCCCTTTTTTTGCGACCCATAAAATCTCGGCCTCTTTAATAGACTCCGGCCGTCCCCCACCTTGCCTCCCAAACCAAGGCTACCCCAGATGCGAGAACGTTTGACACACAAGTGCTCCTTCTAAGTTAGAATGATGCTTCAGTTCCCGCGGCTAATAACCTGAAGTCGAGGCTAGTATCAGTCAGAACTAGCCTCGACTTCAGGTTAATGTTAGTGGGAACTGAAGCGTAAATAGGAAAGTGATCTATTAAACAACTTGAGTTACAACTTGTTCGCAAAACCACTAATGATAGTGTATAACTAGTGAATGAATGGTTACGCAAACTTTTACAGTTCAATTAATTGTGTGAAGTACTGCTGCATTGCCAGTTTTGTTGGTCTAAGTGGGTGTTATGAAGTAAGCTCAATTTTTATATCACAAATGCAGCAACCGAAGCCTTAATACCAAGTGGGCAGGGGTCTGCAAGAGTGTTGCTGCTGTATTGCTTTAAAACTGTATTAGTGTAAGTCAGTGGGTGTTATCCAGCTGATCTGAGACTATGAAACTGGCCAATCAGGTGCGAGAAAGCGGGAAAAACTTGTTGTCATTCCCAGTCCCAAAGCATGCTTTTCTGTGCGCGATCAA
>JAOBRG010388047.1:0-10750 GCA_027574985.1 Umimayanthus nakama | reverse complement strand
CTGTGTGCTGCAGCAACTTGAGTATAAAACTTGCACTTTATTGGTGACCGGTTTCGGTTTTACAACCTTTGTCAAGCATGTGCTAACTCATTATAAGATGTTCAACTAAATTACTATTATATATACATGAAAAAAAAAAAAATTTCCGTGTATAAGTCGAGTGCGATTTTTAGACGTGAATTTTTGGTGTTAAAAGGTCGAGGTATTTTCCTTGTTTTTTAATTTTTTCTTAAAATGAAAATAGATTTTTTAAATTTTCTTTTTACCAATATGTTGATTATTCGCAAGTTAACTCCTTCATTTACTATTTTTCTTGACTGATTAAATTAAAGACTGAGAGCTCTGCATTTTCTTGGTATTTTTAATAATCATGAAAGTGGAATTAACAGAAAGTGGCATAGATTGAGTTCACTGCAGCCAATGAAAATCTCCATTTACTCAATCAATAAAGATAATTATTTTATTAGAAATTCATCAGTGACAGTCAACTGCAGCTTGTATTTTTAGTGTTCTTGCTTGTTAAAAAATAGTGAAAATATAAGTTAAAAGAAAGTCAGAACCTTCGCTGCACTTTATCACAATTTCACATTATCAAAAACAACCAACTAAAAGAAGGTTTTTGATGAGAAAATAGCAGGGCGCTATATGAAAACAAAATGGCATCGCAAAAAGTGACAGGATGCAGCACCCTTTCGTTTTGGCAAAGCTGCATCACTGATTTTGCAAGCATTACTGTCTCTGAGATGCTGCCAGAACGTTTCCAAGAGGTTAGCAGAGGAATCCTTGCCAGTAGTGGTAGTGACAATAATGTATTTCCTTGAATAAATGTTGCCCCCAACTTCATGCTGCCCTAAAATAAACACCGAGGAAATATGATTTGTGCGATTCTATGAAAACAAACATCTGTGGTGCACATACATGAGACTGACAAAAATAGTGACCCTGCTGTCTTGGTTTTGTCAGCTGCCGTAACTGTTCCACTAGTGAGCATGTTTTTATCACTGCAATGGCACTTTCCATTGCTGTCATATTGCTGTTGGTCACTACCACAGGGTTGCCAGTAGCTCCTGCTGTCAACATGCCACAGCAATTCTTTTGGTGCTACCATAGTTAGATTGGTTCTGTGTGTAACCTTCACCCTTCCCAGTCCACCATATGACTTGTTGCTGAATTCTCTCAAAATTTGTTCTCTGTCCTATAGTTTCCTTGTTAACCAGTTGGGATATTATGGTGTTTTTTTTTCAATATGTTGTTTTGTATGATAATTTGCTTTACTCTTTGTTGGGAAACACTATATCCCACAGGCGAAAAACATACCATATCAACTTTTGTTGATTAAACCATTTGTTCAGTGTACTCGCCCACACAGATAAAACATTTTTTTTTCAAAACTAGTCTCCCAGTGTTAGCTCCACTGTTGTTTTGCTCCGAAACTTTGTTCATAAAGTTTGCATAAGAATTCCTAATGTTTATTGTTTGCTTTGTAATGAACTGGTCCATAACCCAGTAGGATCATAAGTGTTAGATGTCAAATGCATTTCTGGTGATTTTGTAATAAAGTCCATGTTTCTAACTTACAATGATGACAGATATATGAATTTTTAGAAATTATTTGCTTGAAGTGTGATGTAATTTAATTAGATTTGGTCTTTTGCTTTCAGGGATAAAGAGCCCAACGTTAGGGGGTAGAAGAAGGAAGAAGTCAATGACACCAGAACCAACATCAGCTGGTAAGTAGTGCATGTAACACCCAGGCACTTTAACAGTAGGCTGTACTTTCAGCCTACTGTTAAAGTAACAAGAAAACAACTCTTTGGCATAAGAGTCACCATGTTGAATGAAAAATTGATATTGTTTACCATGTTTTTATCATATAATGTCAATATAGCCATATTTTTTTTGAGTCCATACCAAAGAAGTCTAATGGACCATTTTCAAATTATGTTCAGTTCCTGCAACCAATAACCTGAAGTTTAGGATTTGTGCCAAGTTTGGGTATGTCTGCTCTATATTCTAGCACAAAGCCTTGACTTCAGGTTACTATTTTAGGAAACTCGAAAGCATAATTTGTAATTGGCCTATCAAGTACCTGGTATCTTGTTTTTCATTTAAATTTTAAATCTAATTTACATCCACAGAATATTCCCTAGCTTGGTGATGGGCAAAGAAAACTATTTTATCATTAAGTTGACTTCAAAAAATGTGCCTTGTACTCTTAAGTCTGTAGCTTTAGATTTTCTAAATTGTTCATCAACAATGAATCCTATTAGCTGATGAATCAACTTCCATAACTGAGAATTTGATTGTGTGGCCAAACAGATTGATTGGACTTCAGAAAGTTAATAAGTGCTAACCCTAAGCCCATAAATGCTGGTCATTACTGTGCACAACCCTAGTGATGGGAAGAAGAGTAGACCAATGGAGACTTGGAGGTGAATGGAACAAAAGGAAATGACGAGGTTTGAGTGGAATTGCTGGTGGGAGCTGCACCAGGTAGCCACAGAGCAATGTGGAGGCAGTCATGTTGGCCTCAGTCACAATATGAGGAGAAAAGAGTCATGAATGGAGTGTTTTCAAAGAACACAGAAGTCATGTTGTTGAGTGTGGGTCACAGATCCTTATCTTTACATCATTGCCCTAACCCTAGACCTAATCCTGACCTGGTTGTTCAAAGCCTGATTAGTACTAATCCTGGATTAACTCTTAACATAACCTATAGAGTTAATCTGGGA
This sequence comes from Umimayanthus nakama, assembly GCA_027574985.1. Taxonomy (NCBI): domain Eukaryota; kingdom Metazoa; phylum Cnidaria; class Anthozoa; order Zoantharia; family Parazoanthidae; genus Umimayanthus; species Umimayanthus nakama. Next base: position 8,018 of record JAOBRG010388047.1, on the reverse strand, counting down.
TTTGCACTGATCGCTCTTTGAACAACTGGATTCTAACCTTATTGTTATCCAAACTCTTAACTCGCAAGACAACAGTCCTCCCTTTTTAGAAACTAATCATCTTTCATTTAATCTTCTTTTTAAATAGGCTCTAAAGCTATGATTGGAGAATTGTCTCCTCTTGCGCAACCCCTCCCTGAGGATGATGTCATTGAACATGAAGGTGAAAGTGAAAAGGTGCAAGAAAAAGCTGCAGTCATTAAGGAAGAACCTGCAGCTGATGAGGCTCATGTCGAGACCACTGACCAGACCAAGACTAGTGAAATGATACAAAATTCGGAAAGTAAAACTGAGCTTTCTTCTGAAATGGATGAAAAACCTGCTGAACAAAATGGTACAAGTAGCAAGAAAAGAGAGAAATTAAAAAGGCTTAATGGTCTTGTTATTCCCAGTGATCTGGAAAATTGTGCACCAACAGCAAAACAAATAAAACTTGATAATGACAGTGAACTTGCAGACAAGGAAATTGAGGATTTATTGAAGAATAAAATGGAGGTTAAGTCTCCAGTTGAGTCGCCTCAAACAGAAGGAAGTGTAACATCAGGAGATTTCTCTAGCTGTAGTAGTTCTGAAGTTAAATTAAAGGCAGAGGAAGTAGAAAATATGGAAGCAGAAACTGCTTCAAGTGAACTGAAACCAACAAACAAAGAAGAAAGAAGTGAGAGTCCAAATTTGAGCTCATCAGATAAGTCAGATGCAAAAGATAAAAAGGACAATCACAAAGTTCAAAAGTTAGCAGAAAAAAAGAATAATGATCGACATCACAAGAGGCGCAGTAGAGGACGGAGAGACAAAAGGAAACGTCGCCTTAATTCTGGTAATGAGAGTACTGGCAGTGATGTGCCTCCGAGTCCTGGCCCTTCTAGTTCACCCTTTTGCAGGCCCTCGCCAGGAAGACCAAGGATAACCTTTGACCAAGATTTGGGTGAGTTGGATGGGAGCAGTTCTTCAGATAATACAGTTAGGGCATTGCAAAATAATGTAGCAGTTAGGGCGTGTTCAATTGACTCTATTCCAGAATCGAAATAAACAATAAAAACTTTGTTCAATCTTATTGGTCACAATTGCTGCAAAGTTAGAAGAAAAACACAACTGAGTTATATCTCTCACCCCAATCATTATCTTTAACTACTAAAAAACTGATTGTTCTGCGTTTTGATTTTTTCCTATTTCGGAATAGACGGAATAGGGTCAATTAAATACACCCTTAATGAAAGCCTTCAGAATTTAGTTTTGATGCTCGCAGTTCTGCATAGAGAGATGCTACCAAATAAATATTATTAAATGAAAAAAATCCTCTTATCATGGGGTTCATCCAACATTTTATTTTTTCAAAGAAAGTACAGAAAAGTTTATGTACAGTCTTATGGTTTTCATGACCCCGTAGCAGATATGGAACATATTATTTGGATATTGAAACAAACCTACTGACTGTAAACTACAGAAAGTTGTATCAAACTTATGGAACTCATAAATTAAACCAACTGAAGAACATTTTTGCAATAAACTTATTTTACTACACAACAATTAAGCTTGACAAGGAATTGCCTGCAGGGAAACTTTGTGCTTGCCCTTCACAACCACATTCAGTAGGTTTTATTGCTACACAGTGTTATCTCTAAGCCAAGTGGCAGGTTTTTCAGCCAGGCAGCGAGTGTTTTATGCCAAGTGGCCCGCTTGTCTTAAAGGCTCGAGGGAGAACACTGCTACGTGCACAAGCAAGTCACTCTGACTGTTGAGAAAATTATACAGTGCATTAAAAGACATTGTTCAGGACATGGCAAGTGAAGTCTCGAAGTGACTCTCCGCCCTGGAAATAACCATTTGATCTTTTTAAACAGGGATTGGAAAACAAATCCTTTAAGTTAATGTAAATCAATGCTCCATGTGTCCATTCTATACCGTGTTAATGATGCTTACAAACATTCCTTAAACAATACATTCTACTCCAGTATTTTCTGCCCAAGGTAAACTTGTGGTGGATTAGTTGTCATCCAGGGCCTGGTTGTACAAAGGCTGGATAACTTTATCCTCCAGATAAATCCCTATCCAGTGGATAAAAATGGCGCATTCTTAATTTTGACGTTTTATCCACTGGATAGGGATTTATCTGCTGGATAAAATTATCCACTCTTCGTACAACTGGGCCCAGGAAAAGGTCCTATGCTTTTTGGTGCTTAAACAGAAGATAAGTTCCAGTTTTACAACCCATTTAGGTTTGGGAAGGATTTAGTTTTAACTTCTGTATAGAGCTCTCTTACATTTAATGTTAGTCATTACTCATTCCTTTTGTAAACCATTTTGGCATTATTTTGAAAAAATTCTGTTAAAATTAATACTACACAGATCTATAAATCCTAAACTTCTTCCTTCTAAGGGTTTTAGTTAACCTGCTATCTACATACATTTTTCAGTTGTTTTGGTTCAGTTTGATTTTTCCTCGAGAATTAAAGTAGTGTGATTGCCTAGCATGTTCAGGCAGTATTGTTTTTGTAACAATGTTTGAATCAGTATCTTATAATTGTGTTAAAACTTAAATTCCACAACTTCAGTTTACGATAAAAACATAAAATTATGTTGTTGCTTCCTTTTTAATTAATTTCAGAAACTGATCGCTTGTCATTTTTTTCCAACATAGAACAAATCAAAGCCAAAGCAGACAGTACAGAGAGAATACGATTGCTGCAAGAAAAAATTGGTGAAATGAGGAAAATTTACAGTTCCCTGAAAGCAGAAGTTGCCAGTATCGACAGAAAGAACAAAAGGTTAAGAAAGAAGAGGGAAGGTAGGTGATTTTTATCACTGTGTAGTTTCATCAACAAAAGCTAATACGCTAATAGTTTTCTTACTATTGCACTGGAAAGAAAAACCACGAGAAAAATAGACTACACTGATGGTAAATGCTGAAAATGTCAACCAAAAAGTACCATATTGTAATATTTGTTCATACCACAGTCTGATATTTATTTGTACGTACATACATATGAGATAATGAAATTTAACTGACACAAAAATATATAAAGAAAGTACCGTAGTACTAAATGGGTAATAACTGACAACTCCCAGAAAATTGTGAGCCCGAGTGACAACGTTATTTGAAAGTAAAATCCAAAAGAATTTGATACTGCAAGTTAATGAGTGTTGTTGTTATATTAAACAGAGCAAGCGGCAGCTGCCGAAGCAAGTGATTCTGCGAAAGATTCCAAGTCGTCTTCCACTGCTGTTGCATCCCCAAGCATTCCAGCAGTTGAGTGCAGGTAACCTGTTGAAGAAAGAAAAAGAATTATCGTTCAGATGGAACAAATACAGAGCTACATATATTAAATACTCCAGGCTCACCTACCATCTTACTAGTTGATTATGAAATGATTACTTGGTGCTTAAATGATGTAGATGATTAGAGCACAAGTCCTGGTTTGTTAGAATGACTTTGTTAGTGATACGAATGACAAGAATCTATATTTGTAAGAAATTTATTGAAATCCAAGTAGTACTTATGAGCAGAGTTACTGCCCAGAATTTTTATTAGCCTTCCAAGACACGAGTGGTATGTATTCAGTGTATAATCTCTATCTGTGGTTAGGTAGTCATCGCTACAAGACGTTCCTTGGCTGATGTGTACATTGTTATAAACTAGGGTCTGCATCAAGAATTGTTTAAAAAATGCAACCCTAATTCACCTCAAGACTACATCTACTAATGATTGAGTTAAAGTAAAAATAATTTTTAAACTTAAATGTTTTTTTTATCAGATTGAGTCTGCTTCTAACCACCATCCAGCAGTATCTGAGGTGTGACTATAAGCAATTGCAGGGTTTACACAGCTCATAAAAACTAGAGAGTTGACAACAGTATTGATTTTGTTACTTAAAAACGAATTTACTGGAACAAATTGTAATTTTCCCCTAAATGGAGATGGTTTTCCCTTTAAGAATACATTGATTGGTGTTGAAGTCTAAAACAGTTGAGTGTATGATTGAACGCTGTATTGGGGTTGCAGTTTTGATATTTAATGCTTTCATGTCTATATTTATTTGATTTTTATATCTTAATCCCCCTTTTAACTATCGAGTGGAAAAGTTATTTCTTTTGTTAAGCAATTCTGGGTGACCATTTCAGAAGCAATACCCTAAAACATGAGATGTGAACGAAAGTAAACTATAAAAAGTATTAAGTGGAAGTCAACTGCTCAATGCCAGACAAGTGCTGCACCTGCTGAAAACTTGTTTTACAGAAATGGAAGCCCTTTATTACTTATTTGGCATGTGTAGACGACTTCCAGTGCAGCTGTTCCTTATTTTTGTTTACTAAAATATATTGACTCCGTTGCATCCTAGTATTTGCTAGGTATTGGTGGTTAGAAGGAAGAAAACAATTTGTTGAATGAGAATCTATTTACTTTAATAATCTTCAGTGTTACTTGTGTGCAGATCGTAATGGGTAAAGCAGCGCATTTTTTATTGGAATTATTTTGATATAACCAAAACGTTACTTTGAGACTTAGAACTTTTGCAGTATTAAACTACTTTAATACTTTGCTTGACTAGCCCTATTGTTGTTTAAAGTAATTTGCCTTCTTATCGTCAATAGTACTAAGTAGCATTAGATAATATACACAGATAGAACAAAGAACGAAGGAAGACATATAAAAGTGCAAAAATTAATTTGTGATCTCTAAAGAAAGTTTACCTGCAAGAGTGTTGTGCGTGCCCCATAACCTGATGTTGATCATGAGGATCACGATAGGTGCTCTCAACCTTTCTGTGAACAGTAATAGACTTAGTCGCAGGTTTTGTGTGTATAGTATGCAAGAATCTTTGGTTGGTTGTCTTGGTTGTTTATAGTTTGTAATGTAGGGAAGTACGTGTTTAAATACTTGAGTGTATATTTATTGAAAACCCTTAAAGTTGTCTTTGCCAAAGGTCCGATTGTAGGCAGTACACAGTGTTTGGCATGCTATTGTGTTTCGCATGCTGTTGACATCTTTTCAAGCATTCACATGCATTAAGATAATAAGCAATTGTATTCTATAAATAACTTTAAAGATATTTTACGTTTGTTATGTTATTTTTATATTTATTATTTACCAGTATTTTCGTTTCTTATTGCACAGTTTCATTCTTCCATTTTTAACCTTTACCTATTATTTAGCACGTGATGCTTACCATTCTTCAGAACTAGAAATACTCGATATGCATTCAGAGGTTTAAACTTGGATTTTCTTGTTTTTTTTGTGCACTCAAGCATAGGCAAGCTGTTAAACGAGAAATGATACAATTATTAATAAGCTAGGTTGTTTGAAGGTAAAATGTACTAAAAGCTGTGTTCCCTTGTTTGTCTTTCGAGTTAAAGTTCTGTGAAATTGTCCTAATGATTTTTCTGTTCTTAATTAACTTTTCGGTCTTCAAAAGTAGAGCCTATGACTTAATTGTATTGATTGGACACGTTGTTACAATGTAATCAAGAACATCTCAATAACATCATCACTGTAGCTTTGTGGTGATTTTTAATATCACGTCATCGTTGCCCTACGAAGCTGCTAAAGTTCCCTTCCATGTAGCAGGTTTCGCCTTTCCTAGGCCAATGACTGAACTTGAAGGGTCTTGTAAATATATTTAATAGATTTAGAGATTGGAGTAAATAGGTACTGTAATTGCAAGGAAAGTCATGCTCATTTTCTCCTTTCACACCAATGGTTTTACGAAGTGACCTTGTGTTTGGAGTTAATTAGGTGGTGCATTGGATTTTCAACAATCCAAAATTATCGTGTTTGGTATTTTATATGTACAGAATCATAGCTATTTTGGCTTTGTATGTAAGTGAGATACCTTGAGTGGTCCAGAATTGAATTCACTAAGTGAGGAATGGAACTGCTAACAGTCATTCGTCAGAAGAAGTGCAAATCTGCTTCTGAGTAACTATAATAATCTCGGTGATTTGGGCAGTTCATTTTTCCACATTTTAGAGTATTGAAACACTTGTGTAATAAGGATGGAACAAGTGTTTATCTTTTAAAGTTTTTTTCAAGTCCATTGCTTTCATTTAAATTCCTGCTTTCCCCCTTATGTATTTATGAAAGTTTGAAGCATAAAATGTTATCTGTTTACAAAACTCCGATATGTTACTGAGAAACCTGACGAACCATTGCAGCGATTCGAACTTCTTCACAACATGAATGGAAGAACTTGATCTTTGCAGCATTGACATCTTAAAAGACTGAGATTGGATTATTTAACTCATAAACAGGTTTCATTCGAATGTCATAACAGCAATCATCTTATTGCAGTATTGTCAATGGCTTGTCAATATTGTACACAAGGCTAAGTGATATTGTGAACTGATGTTCACCTTGCTTCAGCATAGTTAATGGAGCGAGCTGGTTATGAATCTTGGCGTAATTTTTGTTCCTTGGGGACGGACCATTGGAAATATGTTTTCTCATTTCATCTGGTTTCCCAGCTCATTTTGATATCAGTTTGTATTTTCTTTATCGCATTAACACCGTGTGTGATTTACAAAGTCGAACTGCCTTGCATGAATTTGCCCATTCCCCAATCTCCATAACTGTTCTAAATGGTGCGTCCCAGATATTCCTTTACCCTTGGCGTTGGTAGTGTACAAAGTACAGGTTTTGAAATGCAAACGACAGCCCTTCAGTGGAAACATTTGGACTCGTTCGTAAAGCCAAGCCATGGTCTGCTAAAAAAAAAGAATAACCTAACAGTTGGCTCTATCAACTATGGTTTAAATTATGATCGTTTTGTCATTATACCTGTGGCAATGCTCGTATCAGTCCTTCGCAATATGTTCATAGGTAACACCGTTACAGTACACTTGATTGTTGTTCGACAGTCGAAGAAATCTTTTATGAAAACTCAACCTGTATGTGCTTGTTAGTGAAGAAAAATAAATAAGGTAGAACTTGATTTTGATCGTAAAGTTTGTTCAATGTCATCTTGTAAGCAAGATGAGATCTACAGTCTGGTCATTTGTAAGATATACGAACAAGTAGTGTGAATTTCTGTATTTTTCATTTGCCTTTTTAACAATATTTTAGCCCTGTATTTTATCAGAGCCCACCCAGCTAATTTATTTTAATAAATGGTGGACATTCACATATCATTTTAAAGTGTTGTCTTTAATTACTGGTACGGTTGTTGCTATTTAATGGGTTGTGGAATGTGCGCATGTATCGGGTGGGGGGGGGATACTCCCATATGCTATATGGGGACGTGCCGCCCTTCAGGATATGAATGTTCAACCGTCCGTTCATAAACAGGGTCTCAAATTTAAAGATTTTCGAAGATTTTTTGTAAACAGGGTCTAAAAAATCACGAATTTTGACGTTAAAGTGAGTGAAGTTTGACCTGAAATTCATAAACAGGTTATCATTTTTCATGGTTTTCACGAACTTTTCTATTATAAACGGGATCAGGGTGGCAAGGCCCTACCCAAACTTAAGTCGAGTAATGCCTCCCCCAGGGAACATGTATAGTAAGAGGGCCAGCCTGGTTTGACAAGACTCAGCTGATTTAAATACCTTGCTTTCTCGTGATACTGTTTCATGAATGAATGTTTCACTTCCATGCTTCTCTTTCACATACAACCTCTTCCATATATAAACTAAACCCCCTTCTCAGAAAAATTCAAACAAAAAGGCCCTTTGAACGAATGCAAACCCTGGTGCTTGTTTAACAGGGTCTACGGCGTGTTTGGCCAGCTCGCTATCGAGCTTGCGAGGTATCTTTACTCAGTTGTCTTTCTAGTAGAGTGACATGAGAGTGAACTGGAACCAGTCGGTTTTACATGCTTTTTTATAAGAAAAAACGTAATAAGAACACCCAGGCCGAGATTTGCCCAAATATTAAGAACAAGCTCTGGGGCGGATCCAGGATTTTTCAAGGGGGGGCACCACGAGCGCCGCAGGCGCGAGTTTTCTAGGGGGGTCTGGGGGCATGCTCCCCCAGAAAATTTTGAAA
>JAOBRG010388036.1:0-10751 GCA_027574985.1 Umimayanthus nakama | reverse complement strand
CAAAGCCACATGCGTGCACACCGCTGACACTTATCACTAATTTATCACCAAAATCACAGCTGATGGATCCAAACCATTAATTCATTTTGTGCTATGTTAACGTCATTCTCGTTTTCGAGAGACAACCAACCATATGAAAAACTGAAAACACCATTCAAGATGAATGGTAACCTTAAGGCCAAACAAAAAAATGTGACATGTGTGTTTCCATTTACCAACCAGTCCAAAGTTTGGCCGCCGTCCCTGATTTTTTTGTCATTGTTTTGGGCTTTAACAATTGATACCACAGAGAAAAAATAATAATGTTTCAGTTTCAAGTCTATTTTTGTTGCAATTTATATATGTATTAAAACTAACTTTACTACAAGTAAGAGCTTGGAAACGATAAATTTGTTTTTGTAGCGTTTGTGTGCTGCAGACAACAAATCAGCCAAGATCAAACTATTAGCCGGTGAAAATGAGGGAGCAATGAGCTGTGACGCAGTTCTGTTCTTCAGGCAAATTAAATTAAATTCAAAACAAAAAAAAATCCTTCCTACCTACCTTAGTTTTAAGAAACATGTTACCCAAAACACGCAATCATATTTTTTTTGTTTGGCCTAACATACATTTTGTATGATTAATAAAGCACAGTATTACACGACTGTAAACTATGTTCACTCTGCTGAAATGAAACTATTTTCACTCTGACATCAACCAGCCTTGATTTCAATGTTATAAATATCCAAGGTTCTGAAGCAGCTTCAACACCACATCAATTGGGAAGTGCTCCTAGATGACTGAAAAACATAATGTCCAACAAATCCAGAAGCATTGTTTTTTACAGACCAAAAATTATTCCTTCAGCCCCAAATTCTGTCTAATTGTATAGTTTGCTTTTAAAATCATACTACATGTAGGTGTATACTGGACTGTGATTCAGTCATTTGGAGAATATTTTAAAATGTGTGTGGAATTAGTCAATACTGTTTGACTGGCGTGTTAAGATTCCTTCTTGTACCTTAATCTCTTTGCAGCCACCAGTTCGACCAGATGCGTTGTGTGGTATTTGTCTCAAAGGTGCTGAAACAAATAAAAAGGGAGTCCCAGAGGAGCTGATTCACTGCTCACAGTGTGAAAATAGTGGTAAGTTCTGTATATCGTACATGTGCAGGTGTCTAATGCTCTTTGCACTCAAATGAGTCACCTGATTTCCATGCAGTGTTTCATTGTATATATTAAATGGTATATCACTATCCATCACTGTATATCGCTGTCCATCACGTTTGTCACCTGTGTTTATGTCAATCCCTGGGGGTTATGTTCGATATATCAAGTGGCAATGAGCCTTGAATTGCGTCCTAAAGAACGCAACAATGTACTGTCACTTTAAAACAATGAACGATGGCACCTCACTTGGTATATCGAGCATCACCCATCCCTTGGAGTCATTGCCCATCACTGCATGCCGCTGTGTAACTGTCTGTCACTGAAATCCAGTGTCTATCAATTTGTGCTATTCTCCATTACCCTGCATCATCAGTTATCACTGTCAGACATTATTTTGTGTCACTGTCCATCAGTGTGTCACTGTGCGTTTTGTCAAGTACTGATCATTGCTAGACTGTGTCTCACTGCCCATCGCTGTATATCACTGTGCGTCCATGGCCATCACTGTGTCACTGTGCGTTATTGTCAAGTACTGATCATTGCTAGACTGTGTCTCACTGCCAATCGCTGTATATTACAGTCCATACCCACCATGGCACTGCGTATCACTTTTCACTGTTGGCAATTCTTCTCCTACTACTTACGTCTCTGCTTGATAACATATTTGAGAAACGCCTAAATGATTTTATTGTTGGCTTGTGTGTCTCTTTACTCCTTCAGAACAATACTTTTTGATTGCTGTGAGTCGGGGCTGTAGTTAAGTCAGACATTTTGCAACCGTAAAACTTGCAAACACAAAATTGCCGAAAATGTTGGTTATCTACAAATTACCATCGGCTACACGTAAATCTTAGAAACTGGTTCATGTAAATGATCATATTCTCACTTAAAAACAAACGACAAAACATCCTCAATTTTAATGGTTAACCATTAAATGTTCCAAGAGGGAGGGATTCCAAGAACAAATGGAGATTTTTTTCGGCTTGAGTTTTAAAGCAAGGGAAAGAAATCACGCTTGATAAGCTTTTTTTCATTCACCCTTTTTAACTGTAAAGAAATTACTGTCTTGTTTACTTGAGGGAAAACCTTTTGCACTGACCAAGCTCCCCCCTCCCCTCCTCAAAGACCCCAAAGTTAAATGATCCTCCCCTTAACATTCAGACCTAGAGTTTGTTTATCATTGTTAAGGGCATCCAACTTGTTTGGATATGAGTAATCAGTTGGTGGATGTTATCAAGACCTACCCGTGGCAGTGTATGGAGTGCAAGACTTGTCTTGTGTGCAGAGACCCATTTGATGAGGTGAGTGCTAACACGGCTGTACAATAGGTGCCTTTCAGTACAAATCATTACAATAATAACACTGATAATAATAATAATAATAATAACAATAATTATGGTAAACAACACATTGAAAACTTGTACTCAGTCGAGTCAATGTTTGAGGCTGGTTGATCGTCCAGGTTTGTGTAGTCCTGAGAAAGACTGATCAACCTGGACAATCAACCTAACATAAACAGTTATTGTTTATTAAAAACACTCGCACCCTATAGTGAATTTGTAGAATAAGTTCTGCAGTATACAGAGATTCCTCGGAAGAAGTGAGTTGAGAAGACAGTAAATTGGGCCTTTCAGTGAGTAATCGGTGGAGGACTATTTGGTATGCCGCACTCATGTGGTGAAGTAAGTTGAGCCAGACAGATAAGTGTAGTTTCAAGTACAGAATTTCTATTTTCTAACTCGTTTAGCCAAACGGTTATTTTACATGTAAAGGAGCAATAAATTTGTACGGCCAGGGTACATGTAGGAGCTAAAAAGAAATTGATATGCGAAACACAAGAAAATTTTAACCCAACCTTTTTAGAACAAAGTTTTTTAAAACCTCACCAATGGAAATACAGAAATAGAGTCGTTATGTTTTTACTCCACCTTTCACTTCAAGGACGTTTCTTTTACCCATCAAAAAAGTATAGTGTTTTTGGTAACCCCATCATTTTCTTTTCAATCTTGGCCGTAAATTATAACGACTGGTCCATAGTATTAATTGTTTTTGTATATCGTTTGATTGAATTTCCTATTCATATCTTCTAACATTGACAACAACAAAAATATCAACAATCATTTATTTCCACAATCTCCAAAACGTGAATAAAATAAATATTACTGGAGTAGGACAGATCATAGTGGTTGAACACCTGCAATAACTAAATAGAAGCGAATCTAGTTAGGTGCCCTTTCCATTTTAAGTAAATAATTGTGTTTCTCTGTATGAGAAAAGTGGATCAAATTTTAGAAAAAGTAAAAGGAAGGAAAAAAATGTTAATGTTGTTGCTGTTGTTGTTTTGGTTGGTCTTTTTGCCCAGTCAGCATTTTTGCCAACTGAAAGAAAGAAGATTGATTGAATAGGCAGTTGCGCAATGTTTTTAAACATTAAAACGACTATTGCACCTGAACGTAGGACAAAATGCTGTTCTGTGACGAGTGCGACCGTGGATATCACAGCTTCTGCGTTGGACTCAAACAAATTCCTGTGGGTGAGTTGAGACATGTATGAACGGCTTGTATACTTGAAGATCTACCACGGCTGTGGTTGAAAGAAAAAAGAACTGATGTAAATCAAACGTTGTTCAGCATTTACAGTACTTTTTAGTGCAGTGCGGCCAAATATTACTATATGTTGTAGCTTGTCTCTCACTTGCGTGTTAATTTATAGCAGCTTCCAAGGCCATTTTGGCGGATGGGCATGATAGCTGGAAATAAGAGCATTTGCATGGAAACTCGATGTCAAACGTTTTTAATTATAATAACACTCTTGACTAGTTTAAAAAAATTGGGAAATGAAAACTTTTACGAAACAGAAACTGAAATGCTAAAAAGTTTGAGGCATGAAGCAGCACACGAAAGCGTCTAGTCACCATTTTGATTATATCATACAGTTCTTTGTTGTCTGTGTTTCTACGGCGCAACAAAAGTTTAAAAAGATAACAATAATTTGTACAAAAAAACTCAAATTATGACTACAGGCTTTGTTAGCGCCTACATGCCTCTAGCAGTCTAGCTGCATTACTTGACCCTTTTTCTGATTTACAAGAAACGTATCACCAAAACTTAGTGATGGTAAGCGTAACTGTGTTTTAATGAGCAATGTGTATTTGCGTGTATTTGTGTATTTTTTCCATCAATCAAATACTTTATAATATGGAATTATTTTCTGTCACGTAACTTCATTGTAAACCGTCTTGAAGAGCAAATAAAGATTATTATTATTATTATTATTATTATTTTTATTATTATTATTATTATTATTATTGTGTAGGTCGATGGACGTGCGATAACTGTGGGATGTGTGCTTCATGTCTGAAAAAATCCCCGGGTGAGGGTCCGACCTCCAGGTGGAAACACGAGGTGAGTCGCAAGTGGCAGCACGGCGAACTAGCTATAGACGTCACTGGTTGGTACTATCATTATAACCATTACGTCATTGTTATCGGCATCACCATAAATATCATTAACTCAATCGATACCATTGTCACCGTCTTCGTGGCCAATATCATAACTATCAGTAGTCACCACATCCAGTACCATGTTTATGAATATCACCACTATCTTTATCGCCATCATTGTCACCAGTCATCACAATAACAGTCATCATCACCACCATTATTATTGCCGTCACTCTCATCATAATTATCAACACTATCATAATCAATACCACCATCACTATTATCTTGGCAAACAATACCATTACTACAAACATCAAAATTTATATCATTATGATCACCTTCATTATTACCATCACTATAATCGTAATCCCGATTGTAACTACCATAGTGACGTTCATCAGCGTCATCATCATCAGTATTATCACAGATAGTATAACACGTTAACACAATAGATATAACGCGTTATCACAGTTTCTTAACTAGTTCACACCCCAGCCCGGCCGCTGCCTGGTATGCTGATTGGTGTTAACAAATAACCAAACAACAAACAGCAATTTTTTTTCCCCAAAGGTTACAAGTACAATGACTAGACTTGGTCCGCAAACTTAAACATAGTTGGCTGTTCTGCATTACAAAAAGTTGGTTATATGAAATTGCATAAGAGAAATAAAAGCTTTCTTACAAGCAAGAAAGATGAGGAAAATAAGTACAAAAACGTAGCATAAAGGAGGAATTTTCAAGCGTATTTACTGACAATATCTTATGGGAAGCAGTGATTTTGTTAATGTGAATATAATCATCGTGTTGTTTAGCCGTTAAATTTTTTCTGTGTTTATTCTTCCGTACCAATACTGTTCCACTCTGTTCTCAGTACACCAAACCACGTGACGGATCGGAGGCCCAGTTCATCCAGACGCTGTGTTCAGCTTGCTCAAGGTATTTTAATTCCATCTGCAGTGTTTCATTTATCATGCGCTTGTCTGGAGTTCTCTGAGATGTGGATTTGTTGTACGATTATCCACAGCTCTTGGAAGTAAACGTGGTTCAGTACAGCTGTTCAGTTAGCGGCGCGAACCGGGCAGCGATTCTTTTACCACAAACAACAACATATTTTATTTCCACCACTTTGTGTATTTACAAACAATAAAACAAACAACTTAAAATTGGCAGGGTGAAGTGGTTTGGCGCCAGAAACAACTATTGGAGCTAGTATAGTCGGGTGCCAGTTGTATTTGAAATTTACTAGCTTTTGATCATGGATATCAAACGGAATCTGCAAAAAAGTACAAAGACTAATAGTCCTCGTTGAAAGGGAGGAAAAGAAACGAAACCCTAGTTTCGATTGGAATTAAGTAACTACCTCAGAATACTCCTTCTGGAAAGCGGTAACAAAAGCACGTATGTACGTGCGTGTGTGTGATGTCTACAAACGTGATTACAGCGTTTTATAAACAAATTCCCAAAACAGCTCCTTTCTTCGGCTTTCTCTAGCTTTTTCACTCGTGCCAGGGATTTTAGTTGTTGTAATACCAGACTGATCTAGGTCCTCCATTGCCCTCCTCAATTTCCCCACCATGTATGGATTTTTTAATTATAAAACTCAAGGCTCTAAAACTGATAAATCTCTAAAACCTTCTAACCTTGCAGTATTTAGAAAAAACAACTAAAAAGTTCCATTTATCAGCCAGTACCAATTGCTTTCTATTTCAGGCTTTTTCGTGCTGGCAACTTCTGTCCAATGTGTCTTAAGGTTTATCGCAACGACGAATCCGACTTGCCAATGGTGTGCTGCGATGAGTGCGACCGCTGGATTCATACAGGTTCGCTCTAGTATTCTATTGTAACCATTGGTGTTGAGAGAGGGTGCATACCGTTATATTTTGTTGTATAACTTCAAGTTACAAGAACTATTCATCCAACAAGAAGTACAAATAACGCAAGCAAGTGAAATAATCAGTGCATCTGTGGAAACGTGCCAGCTTGTGTCCAGTCAGTTGCCAAGTTTCTCATCCCGCTTTAAAAAGGCCCCAGTGGTCTGGTAGACTGCATGCTCTCAGTAGAAAAAAAGAACAGCTCTTTTAGGGAATGGCTGTGGAAACATCCAGCTCTGTATTGTTGTATGATGGTGATATCTCCCCCAGAACAGGCTGTGTACACATGCGTACAACCACTTCTCCACTTTTTATTGCAAGAGAAATCAGTTATCAAAATCGCATGTGGTGTTCTTCTGTCACGATATCTCCCCCACGCCAGGGCATGTACATGAGTATGGCTCACTAGGAATAACAACCACTTCTCCACTTTTCACTGCAGGACAAACAGATTTAATAAGTTTCTTCCCCGGTATGACCCCTGCTACAAATAAACAGTGGTCATAAGTCGTTTTTATAGTATTCATCGTAGTGTTTTGATAGACGGTAAGTAGTTTTTAGGGACACTTTATTTTGTCGCAACCAAAACTTCTTAAGAGAATGTAAGCCCATACCACATGGCTCGAACCCTTCGTAAATTTCTGGTTACATTTATGGATTGATGTAAACACATTGACATTTATTTTTGAAACATGCAAACATGTGTAATAAAGAACTTTGTTATTGTTATTATAAAAATTTTTAGTATTCTTAAAATTATAATTTTTATAATTGTTATTAATACTACTATTGCTGTTGTTACCATTATTGTTTTTATATTTTCTGTTGTTCTTCTGTTCCACGATCCGCAGACTGTGACGGCATTGATGAGAAAAAGTACGCAGAGCTGTCCAAGGACAAGACCAAATACAAGTGCGTGTTGTGTCGTGGAGAGAAGGAGGAGAGACTTGATACTTTTCATAGGAAGAACCGCACTTAGCACAAGGATCAGACCAACTACAAGGACAAGACCAACTACAAGCACTTGACCAAGTACAAGGACAAGACCAAATACAAGCGCGTGTTGTATCGTGGAGAAGAGAGACTTGAAACTTTCCACAGGAAGAACCGCACTAATCACAAGACCAACTACAAGTGCGTGTTTTGTCGTGGAGGGAAATGACTTGATACGTTCCAGAGCTGCCTTTATATTTATTAGTTGTGTCAACTACACATCTTTTATCAACTTCTTTTGTCAATAAATAAAATCTTTTCTTGAAAAAAATAGTCGTAGCGAACTTGATGCTGAACTAGTAACTAATAATAGGTCGCTTTCCATTGGTTCAGCTTGTCCGGTCCGACCAATCAGTTCTTTAAATGGAACGCACGTGTTCTCAGAACTGGTACTGGCCAGGATGTCCCTGCTCATGGGTCATAGCCACTTACTTCTCTCGCTACGGTCGGCCAAAGCGCGGGAGTTTGGAGAGTTGAGGCCTTGAAAATGTACGCGCTTCTTGGACTTCACCATTTAAACTGGTCAGAACCTGTTTTTTTCGAACGGCCAAACGGAAAGGGCTGACCATATTTGACCTTACGGGAACTCATCTCAAGTTGCTTCTAGTGAACGGAAAGTTTGCAACGACAGAAATGGGTAACATTGCTGTTTTTTAAACCTCGAGGGTAATCGGTTAAGCAATTTCGGGAGAGTTTATTTGGGAATAATACGATGTGAGACTCGATAACGTCCACAACTAAGAACACTGCCATATTAGGACGTTCAACTTAGACAAGCCCTTATGGTTTTTTTTGGACGTCCTGTACCCTACACTATTTAATTTGTACTCTATATGTAATTTCTATCTTGTATTAATTTCTGGGTCGAATAAAGGTTGTTGTTGTTGTTGTCATTCTCACCAACCTTCAATCGCATTACAAAAATCCATAAGCCTTTCCACCCTTTGGCTTTTCCGATGACAACACCGCACTTGTCAGTCCAACGATAAGAGAAAGACTAGAAATACGATTTTAAGGCGTGATTTGTGTCCCAGCCGTAAAGCTGAACTGGGTCGTTATTTAAGCAGCATGGTATGGCTTGCTCTGTTTACTGGTTTACAAACATGCGAAAAGTTGCTCAGTGTTTTTCAAGAAGTGCTTTCTACAGGACTAGACCTTACGCCTGTGAAAAGGGTGCGAAAAGCGAGCTGAAGTCGCTCACCTTAAAACGGCGAGCATTTCACGAACACGGAACTGAGTCAGTCCAATTTAAGCACTATAGGAATGCTGTTAACAGGAAGCGTAAATCGTGCAAAGCAAGGTTCTATGAAACGAAGATCAGACAAATGAAGAAGAGCGACCCAAAGTCCTGGTGGAGGGAAGTAAAGAGACTCAGCGGAGCGCGGCAATCCAGCGATCCAATTTCTCTTCTTGATATCAATGAGTTGGAGGGGTTGCCCATGCGCGAAGTTGTTGACCGTACCAACCACGCCTTGTTAAAGCCTCTAGAAGAGTACTGTGTGGCTGATGAAATTCCCAGGCTCCCTCTAGAAGAGCAGTCTCCAAAGTATCTTGAGGTTACGGAGTACGACGTGTACAAGAGACTTTCCCATCTTAACGCAGCCAAAGCAGGCGGATCGGACGGAATTCCTAATTGGATATCAAGGGAGAATGCAGAATTTCTCGCCTATCCGGTCTCAGTCATCTTAAACGTCTCTTACAAAGAACAGCAGTTATCGAGAGTCTGGAGTCTTAGAATTGTATTTATTTGCAGCTTACTTTTACAAGTCTTCACGAAGTTTCGTGATACGGTTGATCAAGATGTCCATCTTCAGTATAATTTAAACTACGGGCCCTGTACCATGAAAACTGTCAATGCATTTTCAATTTATGTCACTCACATTGTTGACAAAGGAAAACATCCCCCAAGGCAATCCAACATGTTAACGTGGGGATATTGAGTAATAATTAAGGATTTGAGCAACGCACATTGTAAATGTCGACGAGAACGTTCCAAAACAGAACACAACACTTGTAACAACTTGACGTGGAAATGCAACAAGCTAGCTGCTTTTCCATATGCGTCGTCTCAAAAGACAAGAACGTGAATAATAATAATAATAACTTTATTCAAGTGTCGTGAAAAACTCAATTTTGGAGTTTCTTGGAAAACGTTAGCAGCAGAATATCGACCACTTCAGTGTGGTTTGATAAATAAAACTTCTAATATTCCACATTCACCACCTTCATGCCAAAAAGGAATCAGTTGTACAAACTGGACGAAAAGTGTAAATGGAAGTTACATTTAACATTCCCGTTTAATACAAGAACACTGCTGAAGTAGTACTCGCAGGGCGATTTTTTTTCAATGCCTTCTTCAAGATGGCGGACGCTTACTGTAACTGTCATATTACTCAAACTGGGACCCGTACTTAGAAAAGTTTCAAGAAAAAATAGAAGTTTAAATTGCCGAAGAAAGGTGACCTCAAAAATAGGAGTCACTATTCACTACCGCTACACTAACCCATCATTCGCTGCCATTTTTTTGTGTCAATCTAAAGTTCTTACAAAAGTACCCTGACCCAACCCTAACTAACCATAGCTGTCCATAAACAACTGTTCATAGCCCTACCACATGAACGTACGAATAATAAATGAGCAGCGACGTTCCGCCATCTTGAAGTGGGCGTAAAAAATAAATTCGCCTCGCAGGAGCTCTACCCCCAGAAGAACTGATAGCCTACCGAACTTACACCTTCACAATAGTCTCGTGAATTAAGCATTTGGGATTTCAAAGGTCTCTCGGTCGCTACATTGCTAACAACACGGTAATTGTTAAACGCCAAACAGTCGTCAAACTGCAGTCTATTGATTTTGTAGAAGCATGGAATTTCGATGTCTTTCAACATCTGCTTTCCCTAACTTCAGGTCGGGAAATTTCTCTCTACGTCTCTTTGGGTTGTTATCCACAACAGTCTGCATTTTCAGTCTACAAAGGACAACATACTGGCATTCGAGTGCAATCGAATTTAAAGTCTTTCTATTCCACTCCTGGGCTATTTTTATGTTTCCATCCTTTACGTCAGCAAATTTCTCAAAACTTTTCTTTGGATTGTCACCCATTACAGCCGGCATTTCCAATCTCTAACCGATTAAATAGTGGCAGTGTGTAATCGGATGCGAAGCTGTTTCTGACCCTGTTTTTCCCCTTCTTCACGTCTCAAAATCGCCTGGGACTTTCTATTGGGTTCTCCCGGGGGGGGGGGGGGGGGGGGGGGGGGGGGGGGGGGGGGGGGGGGGGGGGGGGGGGGGGGGGG
>JAOBRG010388025.1:0-10751 GCA_027574985.1 Umimayanthus nakama | reverse complement strand
GGGTGTCCGATGCGTATTAACGGAGTTACATACAGAAAACTAAAAACACCGCTCAAGGTGAACGGTAACCTTAAATTTGTTAAGGTGACTCGAAATAGTTTCTTGGCGCGCGCGGCCTAGGCCGCTAAACACTGCCACTGAATCACGGCCGATTGCGCGTCCCTGCACGCGCGCCCCAAGCTCACGCATGCGCAAAATGTCTCTGAAAGTTGCTGGTAAAATTTTTTCAAATTCTACACAGTGGTAAAGAACGGACGGAAATTTCTATTCTGATCGAAAAAAAAATCTGTAAGAAGCAATCAGAATGAACTGGAAAATCGCATAATTTATTATTTCTCCGAAACTTTCTTACAGAATTTTTTGAAAATTGGCAGGATGGTAGTTTTTAAAGTCGAAAACAATATTGAAAGTTTGAAAAAATTTCACCGTACAAATCCTGCGGAAAGTAGGTTTTTCTGGTTTTAAGGTAGTTGACTAGAACTCTTGCTACGTTTCCATAGTAACATTTGATAACTACAAAGTACCAAAAATTAAATGAGAAGGAAATGTGCAACTATTTGATGGTCATGTTGCTACCATAAAGGCAGTTAAACTGTTTTCTTGTGAAGAGAACTCTCAAAAACTATTTCTAGCCACCTCAAAGAAGAAATTTACCATTAATTAGTAACAATGAACATACAACTAGAAAAAGCCAGTCTGAAACGAAATATAGTATTCAATTGTAGTATTTAAATGTAACAACAATACAAATGCTTCATCAGTCTTACAATACTTAAGTAACTTTACCACATACAGTAAGTTATTTAGGAGGCAAAAAATCAAAATTAGGTTTTAAAAGGCATGAAATAAAAAGTTTTCATTATTTCGTTTTTCAAAATTAACGGAGGACACTTGTTTGACCCCTCTGTTTTATTGGATATATAAACTTAGTTTGCAGGGGCAGACTGATACACTAAATTATAATTTACATCTTATTTTAAATACATTATTATTTTATCAGGAAATCCTTTCTTCAATTCTGAATCTTGCATCAGACGATGATGGTGCTGTTGTCCCGGTAAGGAACTTTTGTGGCTGGGAAAAATGTTGTCCAGGGTGGGTCACAATTTTGGAACAGATAAATGGGGATACATTGTGTAATTTCAGCAGCCAAAGGGGGGAAGTGGTGCGGTGTTCCAAAGATTTGATTAATCGTAAGAAAAAGGTTCTGTCAGAGATACAATATGAAGTCTGTCTGCGGCAGGAGACTGTACAAAACAAAATGTGATAGAAGCTACTTACCATAGAACTACCCACACTGATAAGAATTTAATGACATGTAATAGTTAACGATAATTGTCACCCAAAAAATGTTTGGGTTTTTGTAATTATTATTATTACCGGTATATATCAAACATTTTTAACCTTTTACATACAGCTGTTTGGAAAAAGTTTGCAAGTAAGTATACAGTAGAAAATATATCGTCTTATTGTATTGAACACGAGGACCTCAGTTTTAGAATTAATTATATGTATTACATTTTGAAATCACTTGCACTTCCTTCAATCTAACTGGTTCAAAACTGTGCAATTACAAACCAAATTGTATGATAACAAATTTTGCATTGTTTTGCAATGTGATAACAGACTTTTTCACTGTTTGGAGTGTGCAGGAACCATTCAAGTGCAGTTTTCAATACACCTCGAAGCAAAGTAGTGACAAAACAAAATGAAAGATCCCCGTCATTTCATTGTGTACAAATATCTTTTATAGTCACAGTTAAATGTAAGGCTGAAATAATGCTTACAAACATCAAGTAGTTTGAAATTATTAACCTCAATCCCACCTCCGTGCTCAGTGTCAGGTTCACAGATGAAAAAACAAAAGCTCGCTGACGCATGTGGGTTTGTTTGTAAACGATTTCAAAATGAAAATAATTAAATGGTAATTGAACATCGTGTCATGCAATTTTGGTGTGAAATCATACTTGTCATTTCACAAAATCACAATCAAATAACATCCAGCAATAAAAGTTTATGCACCACCATTATCATTATGTCCAGTATAGAAGCCCTTCAAAGGAGTCATGTATGAACAACCATTCTCTCCAATAGTTTTATTACCAAACTACTGTTCCCTGTCTGAATATTTTTATTTTAGGACACTGATTCAGTTTCAACAAGAGATGTTAATCAAGGAGCATACCGTATGTTCAAAAATACAGTTCCGTGGGAAATTTGTGATTAAAGCTTACCATCTCGATAATTATGCTATGTAGACCTCAAGTAGCAAGAAAAATGATGTTGCCAAGTTTTCGACCTGCACATATACGTTTAATGAGGGTTTTAAAGTGACGTCATAAAACCGACCGTGAAAACGAGGCTAGGTTCTTAAAATATCCAAAACTTTGGTTTGTTTCATTAAATTTTTCAAAAAATTTTTGTAGAAGCGCAATTTGTTAAAATGAAACACACGAAAAACTTTTACCTGCAATCACGTGACTCACTGACATTGAAACGAGGCTGAATGCTAGGAACAAGGTAAGTCTAAGATAAGTTATAAACATTTTGCGAAAATTCGGAAAAAATCACCCCGTTTTATCGCAATAAAGGGAGTTTGAGAAGAAAAAAAATGTTGCATAAATAGTGAAAAGTTTATGAGATAGGTTAGCAAGGAGGGCGTGCTCAAACTTCTTTAAATAAAGTCTACTTACTTACTTAAAAAAGGCTGGGTGAGATGAAATCTAAATTTAACCAGAAAAGATAAAAATAGCTATAGTTCAATGAATAAAGAATTTGCTTAAATTGTTCAATAATTAATTCTTATCCTAAAAAATATTTTCTCGACAAGTGTAGTCTATAGCTATATCACCAAGCGTTCATTTCCCGCTTCTACTCTAAGGACTGGGAAATAGATTTCTACGGTCTTTCTGACCAGCAGTTTTACTAGCCCACAATGTCAAATGTCGGCCATGTTTTTTCTAGTGGCTCTGTAAGTATCGTGCGTTTGTCATGATACGGCTGACAGAGTTGAACGAAATTTAAACAAATTATGCATAATTTGTCAAGACTAAAGAAATGAAAGCCTCGTAGAAAAGCCAGTTGCACATAAAAGATTACTAAGTCTTGTGAAAAAAAAGGTTTGAGTGTTGAGACTCCTGGTCCTTTCCTCAGCTCCTGACAGATTTATCAGCAGACGAGTTAAGAGCAAGCAAGGCAACATGGCACAGGAAGTGTTTCCAGAAGGCTACACATATTGGGAAACTCAAAAGAATCAAAGAAAAATCTTAAAGAACTTTCTTAAAGGCCCAGGTTGACATATAGAAGGGCGAAAGGGCAAGGGCCATTTTGAAGGAGACACTAAAAAGGCTAACTTTCATGGGCGGTCGGCAGCAACTTGCGCAAAACAACAAGCAGGTTATACTGTCAAAAGTCGTGTTATCCGGGATCTTGTCATGACTGTAATTACGCTTGCCGATAACTCTACCTATGTCAAACCTCTAGCAGACTCAACCATAGCCAAGGTTTCTCCAGTAGCGATAGCTAATGATGGTACAGTCCTCAAATCCGGCTTCAGATTTGACCAACGCGTTAAAAGAGTTGTAGGCTAAATGTGGATGTAGACCTCGCATTCGCTCAAAAGCATCCGAATCCAACACCTGAATTTCTGAAAGAATCTGTGGTGACAAAAGCAACCGTGTCTTTCGTGACAACACTAGAAAACGAAGTGTCCATGCCTGTTCTTGTAGATTATGTGCCAAAGGCTGCTAAGACAGGGCAACATCTGGCTGATAAGTTCAAGACTGAAATTAATTTACTGCAGATTTGCGAAAGCTGCCTTTCCATGGCAAGGTTGGAAGAGCACATCCAAAATCCTGACACAATTAAAGGCGACTGTTTTTGTGAGGCTTGTTGGTGTCAGGAAGACGTCTGGGAAGATTGTAAAGAGAAAGGACAGGTTTCGCACTATCCAGAATGCAGGGCTTGCTCAAAATGCTTCAAAAAGGTAAGTAATGCATTAAATTGGCTGTAGTCGTATTTACTAGCGACTGCGAGGAAGGTAATAAAAAAGCAACAGCAAATATAAACAAGCAAGTTCAAGACAGATCTATCGAGCCAGAGCTAGCCTTACTGGTTGCTTTGCCTGACACAATTCTTGTGGGAAAGCGCCTGAAGTGCTCGTTCGCTAACTGGTACATTTTACTTCAGAGGTAGAAGGCGAATTTATCTATTCTAAGAACTCTGCGAGATGATACTGATCCAAAGACAAGGTATTTCGAACATTTCTCAAAGACAGTGAAGCAGTGAGAAACCGGGATCGCATGGCTGTCAACCTTGTCCTTAAATTTGACTCCTGACACTTTCATTGATGTGCTGAAGGGTGTCAACTTAAGTTGTTCACTCATTGTTCCTCGAGAGATTCAAGTTTAAAGAAGATAACATATGCTGGAAATAAAGTACTGTTCATGTTGGATTTTGCTCCTACAAGCAATGAAAGTAGGCTTTTTCGGCTACAACTGCATAATCCAGTGCGGACAGAAGTCGTCAAGGGAAAGCTTCCAGGGGCTCAGTCTCTCTGTGCTTCCAACGGCTTTGTATTTGTATGTACTGCAGACGGTATTATTGTTATTGAGCATACCAACAAAAAGGCAATCAATGTCAAGTCACTGAAAAAAGCAAACTTTATCGCTGAGCTAACAAAGAGGGAAACAGACGCTACTGGTAGTGTGAAAGAACTGAAAGAACGTTTAAATACACACTTTCTGCAGCTGAAAACGAGATATGCTTCTGAGTGGAAGCGCGAAGACATTCTTCTCTTGAATAAAGAAATCCCTGTTTTGGATGCAATTTGTTCTGCCTCAGATGTCATCTTGTTGGTGAGCTGCAACGCGCAACAACGGATTCAGTCGAGAAGGATGGCGTTGGACCAACTGGCAGTGTCACAGAACTAGTGGAGTACCCAGAGGGTACTCACAAAGTCATCAGCATGACTGTTAGCAAAGGCCACCTGTATTTTTCCTCAGAGGCCCGAAAGGAGGGCGTTTCCAGGTCAAACTTGGTTCAAGTGCTATATCCTGCCTTGTGATAGCTTCAGAAGAATGTCTGATGATGAACTGCGAAACCAACCCTGAACTTTTTCGAGAACCACTCGTTCAGGAAGAACAACCTCTGTAAATAAAAAGTATGGTTTATAACTGGACAGTCTGAGTCTAAGGTATAGTGACTTCTAAGGTATAATGACTGGTCATCAGGAGTTATCTACAGCAGATCAGGGAGTGCATGGACATTGTTTAAAAGAAAACTGTGGTGATTTATTTAGATTAACCACTCAGAGATGGACGGAGGGCCTTAACAGAGTTAGACTTCAATTACTCAGGTCTACGAGGGACTACGGTTTAACAGCTTTGTCCGAGAAGATGTGAAGGTCCAACCATTTACACGTGTTGGAGCACAGACGGCACCTTCTCCTCAATCGTGTAAAGACCCAGAGTATTGGTCCGGCGAGGCTTGAATCTGCGACCTCCCGCACCATAGTCTGATGCTCTACCAACTGAGCTAACCGGCTGGCATTTTTCCGAACTGACGAGAATATGGCATGCTCGATTAAAGACGTTTGACATTTGCCAAGAAAAACACTATGAACAAATAAAACTATCATTCAATCCCAGGACCTTCGAGTTGCGAACACGGGTGATAGCTCTAAGACCAGAGAAAATGACATCTACAGCACTTCTTGTTTCTTATCTTGCCGTAAAGAATGGATGAACTGGTGAGCAGCAGGTATGTTTAAAGATCTTTACCGTAAATGAGTTTTGTTATTTTCCCTTGTGAGATAAATCAAAAGCAATTGATTTTATTTTTTTTGAAAAATGATATATCTTCTGCATTTTTACGTGAGACGTGTCTGCCTTTTTCCGTGAATGTGAAGCCATTTTTAGACTTTCTCGTGACGCGTGAAAAGGCCAAAAACTTAAACGTGAATCTGTTTTCACAAGGGGTATATGGGACCCTCCTCCACACTGTTCTTGGTAGTGATTACATATCGCTACCGGAATACGAAGTGGCTGAAAGGCTCCTTAACATGGAAAACATCAAGCTCAAATACAGGAAGGAATCTCGAATTGTTTTGGAGATACACATTATGAAACAAGCCTCCGAACTGAACTTACTAAGACTTGAGTTGAATTGAACTTTCAAAGGAAATTCTCTTACACGAACTGACTACGAAATATTGAACTGCCATCGACGTTGTTATAAAATGTGTTTTTCAAAACTGTTTCTTTCTTGCGTTGGATTTGTATATGTTATTGTTTAAACTGTAATCTTACTAAACGAAAAATTTCCAGTTTCCTTTTGTTTGTTTTTATTACGTCTTTTTTTAACCTGGGTGAGGGATGTAATGAATTCTGTGCAAATTTCTTTCATCTGAAGAAATCGAAATATACCTTTTTATTTATTTTTCCACCCATTCTCTTTGCATTTCCGCGGCGCTCAATTTGTTTTCGTCTGCAACCTTCCTGCTTATTATTTTTTAACAAAACCTAACACTTCCCCGCTCCTCATGATCAACTGTTCAGTTCCTTAACTCGCTTTAAAGCGGCGATCTTTATGTGTATTTTAAATGCCAGAACAAGCATTCTTATTGCCCCCAATTATGTAACGGTGACAACAGGACACGCATATGAAAAGACCCAATTTTTCATGTACAAAATCTTAAGACGCAAAACAAAGCCCGCGACCAATTTTTTTTTTCCGACCAAAGTTGAAAAAAAATATTGTGAATTTTTTTTTTAATTCCGAAAAACACGGTTTAGATACACAAATATTTCACGGCAAAGCGCCCCCTCCGCCTTTGGAATTAAACCAAGACTGAATTTATAGTCAACTTTTATCGCACATGTTTAAAAGTTCGGATAGTTTTACTAGCTCACTTATTTCGTGAACTTTTTCACGTGTGGCTCTTTAACTCGACAGAGCACGACCGCTCGTTTTATATTTCTTTTATCAAATACACCTCTAAACGCGGAGATAAAACTGTTTTATTTATGTAGAATTTAAAATGCACATTTGCACAAATTGTCCCAATGAACACACCTACAGCTCTACGGAACTATTTTTTCAGACGATGTTCAATCGATGATCTTGACCTCATTTTTACAGTGCCGTAGCTAGGGGAGCGGATAGGGGGGTGGGGTGGGCATTAATTATTGAGAGAAAAATTTAAAAGTATGTATATGAGCTAGTTGTTAAAATTTGATGCATTTCCAGTAATTTCCAGTAATTTAAAGAATGAAAATTTCAAAAGTTTTCGGGGGGCTTTCTCCCCAGGTTTCACTCGGTAAGGTTGCCCCCCTCTTCCAAAAAAAAACATTTTTTCCGGCTGAGGCACTTCCTTCAAACTCTAAAGACAGGCAAATATCCCGACAACCAGACAATGTTCTTTCCGGAACGACCTATGCAGTTCGGTTTAAAACTTTAAAATAACTTCCTCCGCGTCCGCGATTCCGAAACCATCTGCCTTTGTTTTTAAAATCCATTCCGACCGCAACCGTTATTCTAAGAACAAGGCAGTGATGTTTCACCCGTGCATGCGCAAGATTTATTGGAAAATATCACACGCTTCAAAATGGTGTATCTGATTGGCCCAGACAGGGACAATGCCCAATTACATCCTACTCTTTTATTTCTGGGCTTTCGCTTAAATTTTGATATGACGTAATCATTAAAACTGGGCCATTGTGGTATAGACCTAGTTTACTTGGCCACAAATAGAAGAATGGGGTTAAATCAAAATAGCAGCAGTCCAAGCTTGCAAATCGGAATTGAAACTGCCACTTTATATGGGAAACAACTTTTCGCGAGTACAAATCAA
Source organism: Umimayanthus nakama (assembly GCA_027574985.1). Lineage (NCBI taxonomy): Eukaryota > Metazoa > Cnidaria > Anthozoa > Zoantharia > Parazoanthidae > Umimayanthus > Umimayanthus nakama. The sequence goes on along the minus strand of JAOBRG010388025.1, from coordinate 2,899 downwards.
CACACGTCGACAAAGACATTAGTTTACTTATTTCAGCTAAACTTCTGTTACTCACAACCAGCGTTCCCAACGGGCGTGGTATTATAGCATCCACTTCTTAAAAAGACATCTGAGAGTTAACTCTTCGCTCTGGCAAGAAAAGTCTCAACCAAAACCAGCGCCGACTTCCACAAACCTTCTTGATGTAGCAGACAGGTTTAGTGGAAGCATTTTGACTGCCAAACAAAATTTGATTGGCCATGATTGTGGTACCAATAATAATAATTAAAGAACTACTTAAGCAATTTTGTCATCGATGCAAACCTGCAATGCCTTGCTACTGACTGTACCTCAGATGGTGTTCAGGTTGAAACACTAAACAAGAGGAATTTAATAAAGCAAACGAAAATAACACACAAAGAAAGAAGATTTTGAAAGGTAAAGCCCCGTTATTATAACAGGACTTTGTGCTCGTACCTACAACTAAACACTGGACCCTATAAGTTCTGAAGCCTCAAGAAAAAGAGATCTTCGTATTAGACACCAAAGCAACAACACGGGTTAAACCAAGTGCAAAATGCGCTAAAAAAGATGTGGAGCCTCATCCAAGAGAATGAAACAAACCTAGACGACGGGTCACTTTCTGTCAACACTGCTCAAGACGTCCTTCAGCAAAGCAATGCGTATGGTTGTGACGCATATGTGCTTTTGGAGTCTTCAATGCCCCCTGGTGACCCAAGCTTCCGCAAGCATGTCACTGTTCAACCACTCCAGGGTACAACTAAGTCATGTAACAATTCATCATCGCCGCAAGTGGGACACTGCTAAGCTGGAGAATAGCAACGGAATAAAATGAGTACCTTTTACATCGGTTGAGTCCTCGCATCATCAGGCACTGCATTTAGGAGGAAGTACACGTTTTTTCACTCCATTGGTGCTAAGGTTTTCGACTGACCAAAGCGAGACGACGTCGATATGTGCCAGATTCTTGTGTCTTCTATGATTCCGTGAACATAGGTAGCAACTGGCCATTCACAGTTCTGAATTTGGCGGAGACAGAACGGGTATTAACATGGATTTCAAAGAGCAGAAAAGCTGGAATCTAAAGATTGTTCTCGAATTAATAACTTCTCCCGCCATAAACCAAATGAGTCTCTTCTTAATATTTTGAATGGTTATGTTCCAACATCGAGAAAAAACTGAATGAAGGTTCAATATGGCGTGTTTTAGCGTTTCTAGTACTTGTACTAGTTGCTGTTACTATTTGTTTAACTCAGCGCTAGTTTTGAGAGACTGAAACTGACAACTGAATTTCAACCATTCAGGTGAAAAGGAAGATGTCAAGCTTGGCATGAAAACATCGCGTGACAGCTGGTCGCCTGGCGGTTATGCAAGGACAGGCGAGTGTGCCAGTCGATCACAAAAAAACATGAATTTGTTGTATTCTGAAAACAAACACTGTCCATAAAGGCAATTGTAGCTCCACTCAAGTTAATTGTTTTACTAGATTCTGTCATTTGCCTTTTTGTACAGATTTATTTGCTTTGAATGATTCAGGAGTTAATAAAGTGTGTTTCTGCCCACCAATGCAAAAATATTTGTTAAACTAAAATTATTTTATCTGTAGCGACCCTTTAAAGTTGGCCCAAAATCACCCCTTGAACCAGGCCTTCCAGGTAGCGGGATAATCAAAACTTAAATCGCTGCATACTTTCGCTTTTTAAATTATTTTCACACACTAACATCCGTTTCGTGACTTGTACATGAATACCTTTCATGTCACAAAAAATGAAGAAATTCGAAGTTCCAAACCGACGACGAGCGTACCGCTCTTACGGAGACAGCCTCTTAAGGCTGAAGAGAAGGTCAGAGTGAAGATAAGTTGTGATGGGGCATGACAAGACTCAGCACTTACCAGGTGTTGTTATTTTCTTTATTGGAAAGTGGACAAACTATAAAGTTTGCAAAAGGTAGAGATTTTAACTTCTTACAAATTTCTTTAATACTAAGGCCGTGGTCACACTTGGCTCTGCGAAAGTCTACTTTTCATTGTTGTCATAGCTACCGTCTGCTTTAAGTATACTTCCAGTGTGAAGTCTGATTTTAGACCAAGCGTCAGCACCTGGCGCGCGTTCAAAAGTTCAAACAGACCGACGTCTGCTTTAAGCCAGGTCGATACCACACTTGGAACATATTAGGCAAGCAATTAGTGACGTAAAATTAACGAGACAATGAATTCCTGTCGTAAACCCCCAAAAAACATCAGGTTACTAAAGTTGGCGACAGAGAAATTCGCTATTACCTTAGACCCCGTCCACACTACACCGTTTTCAAACGAAAACGGTACTGTTTTGGTCCGGATACGGCCACTGTCCACACTGCAACGTTGAAAACGATCAGCAAAAACGCATAAATTCGAAGTTGGTTTACAGAGTGGTATGATTTTAAAACAGTGCTGTTTGAAAATGCTGTTTTCATAGTGTAGAAAACGAAAATGATGCTCTCTGAAAACGTTTTTGTCACCACAACAACACCACCTGGCTGCAGATCACTCAACCGTGAGCAACCAAGATAGCGGAAAGACGCTTTCAGATGGCTTCCTTGTTGATTGCCGTGATTTTTTTGTTTTTGACCTTCTTAGAAGCGCATTTAACTCTATTGAGACTACTTTTTGATTTGACAAGAAGAGAACAAGTTATGTCATGGCTTCTTAGTTTGCCAGGTTCAGGCGGAACGATAATAAAACAGTTCGGTCGAAGCCAACAAAAACCTGGTTAAGGCCAAGACGAACTTCAGATATTTTTGACTAGTTGTGAGGAAAGAAGTCAGACATTCCAACCCTTCCGTTTTTCCCGGGAGTCTCCCGTTTTTTGGTGCATTCTCCCGGTCTCCCGGTTTTTGTCAAAATCTCCCGGTTTTT
>JAOBRG010388014.1:0-10752 GCA_027574985.1 Umimayanthus nakama | reverse complement strand
GCTTTCTGGAGCCGTTACGCAGACGGACTATATTGACATTTAAAAATAATTGACGTGTCCGGCTGCCGCGCAGGCTAGATTTTCAAGGAGCAAGACATTCTTCGCTACATCCTGGATGTTACCATAACTGATGTGCAAGGCCAACCTGAGAAGGGCGAGGGTCGAAGTGTTTTGCTGGAGGTGCTGTCCAAGTTTTGGCAAGAATGTTTTACCTCCTCCATGGTTGGGCGAAATGAAAAAGTCCCTTTCATCAGACATGTCCTGCAAAGATTAAGACCAGAGTGGGAAGCAATTGCACGTGTCCTAGTGTATGGGTGCAGGAAGGACAAAGCCTTCCCTCTCAACTTTTCACAGCTCCTGGTTTCCGTCTGCCTATTTGGGGACGAAGTCATCACAACTACCATTCTTATGAAGTCATTTAGAGGATTTGGGGCGGACTGATTTGCACGCATTTCATATTGTTTTTGATCCTTATTATTTGCTGTAACCTAGCAACAGTGGAACTGATGGCCGCGCGGGGCCTTAGTCCGAGCCAGACCGCATGGTCGGGGAGTTTGATTTTCTGGCGAGCGAACTAGAGTTTGTTGCTGAAAGATTACTCCAATCTACAGGACTTTTAATCCATTCTAACCAAATATGGCCAACAGAATCGTAGGTGGACCTATTGTGAACATTTTCATTGTTATTGAGAAACGAAAGATAAACTAAGACTCGCATATTTTGTTTTGATTTTCAGTTGACTAGTAGTAGTAGTAGTACAAGCGTGTTGTTTAGTGGAGACTGGATTGCACGTAATTTTACATCAGAAGTAAATTTACAAGTGCGAGAGTTCCAATTAAACACAACTAGTCCAAAAATAAACCCGTTTGTTGGTGTTCCTCTGGTGTTCCTTCGGTGAAGTAACTCCCAAGCCGAGGGGCAAAATGGTCAAAATTATGACCGAAGGGCATCACTTACTTGTCATCGAACAACTGATCTGCCGAGCGAGCGTGCGAGTGACAACAAGCTCAAGAACAAGTGAAGTCACAATGAAGAGACCAGGATTGTCAAGAAATTAAAGGACAAGTCAAAGCTCAAGTCCTCGCGAAGTAAGGTAGGAAATTTCTGTTTTTTATTCCGTTAACGCTGGGATTCGTGCTAGATTCTGTGGGAGAAATACAAGACGATGGCTACAGACTGGGTGAATGAAATCGAGGCTGAACGATCGACACGTGGGAAAATCGCAAGGAACAAACGCTGATAACAATTGTTTTCCGACTTCATGTACAAGTTGCCTAAAGTGGATGTAAAAAAATTAACTGGAAAAAGAGAAGTAGCGGTGAAGGGTTTGAATGAACTGTTTGAGGAATTTAATTGTGGTTATGACATCAAAACAAACCCGAAACTGTTGGAAGTATCTACAATCAAGTTGAATCTAAATACAGACCTGTCAAGAAACAAATAGAAGCCATAGCAGACAGATTTGTTGAAGAAAACTATGCAAAAAATCACGAAAAAGCTGTGGAAAATTCAGTGATTGGAAAAAAAATCATGAGAAATTTTCTTGACATATTGCAAAAGTTGCCAATTGCCAAAAGGGTACAAGTTCCCAACAAAACACTGGTGAAAAAACTGTAGCACTAGAAGCCATGACTGATGTTGTAAAAAAGATGGCAGAGAGTTTACCTAATACTTAGCCTAAGGCAGGTGGATAGAGAGGTTATCAGTACTGTTACTGTCACTTTGAAGCTTTTGGGCCTGGACCCTAGTTTAATGTTGAATTTATGCAGTATCGTTTTGGTCTGCCTGTGGACACCTCGTGCTTTGAAAAATCAGTCTCAGATAATAAACATGCTGTGTACGAATTGTTGAATTATCGCTCTGTTTAACCGCGAAAGGACACAGATGTAAGCTCACCGTTTTATTTGTACCTTTTGAATAGCCTTTGGATGTCATAGTAATAGTTTTAACCTCTGTTCCAGCTTTAGAAACCGCTAAACGACGCTAAACAGCGCTTCATATCGTTCAATACCGTAAAAACGCTACCTGTGCTGTAATCGCCACATTGACACAAGGTTCAAGGTTGTTAAATGTTGCGAGTCGCCACAATTCTATCTGTCAAAGGAATATTAACGTCAACGGCTGGTTGTTTTTCAGCGACAAGGGCATTATCGTATGCTTTGTTGTTTTCTTGTGAAAATAAAGTCAGCAAATGTGTTGTTGTTCAAACGAGTGTGTATTCAAGTCTGTTGTTCGATCCTACAAGTGCAGCCTTTGATCAACGATTATAACGCCGGGTTAGCGCTTAAACGTACCATCATGGGATGAGGCCCGTAAGTAATATGCAACATGGAAGAAAGCCCTCAATCACTGGATGACCAAGTATGGTCAAGACAAAGAAGATCAACTCCAGCGTTTTAGGAAAGCACTGCCTAAAGAATCGTGGTGGACAGATCAAGTGAAAAATAGTAAGGACATTGACAATGCATGGGAAATTCTAGATTCAGCGAAAACTGATGGATGAATTCTTAGCTGAGATTGACAACCACAGTCTAGTTAAGGGTGATTCAAGATCTTTGACCAGATATGCAACAACCATCACTGTTTTTTATGAGAGATATGGAAGATAATGGGTGTACTGTGAGTAAAGCTTCAAAAGCACCATTTCTGATGTCAAAGTTATTGTCAAAACTGCAGCCTAGGGACAATTCTGAATTCGGTCGGGAAATGGAAAGGGAGAAAAAAGGAAGAAAACATTACTAACCTTGTCAGTTGGCAGCACCGTGAGGCAAGCTTACATTCATGAGGTAGAAAAGAGAATGACAGTGAAAGTAAACCAGTGAAAAGTGGCTCTCAGCGCAAAAGTGCAGTTAATTTTGGCAAAGTCATGGAGGATGACACCTGCCCCCTGATTTGTACCTCGAAACATCTTCTTAGTGCCTGTCCTGTGTATAACTACTTGCCGGTCAATCAGAGATGAAACACCGTGAAAACCCACCAAAGATGTAGAAAGTGTCTTTGTTCTAATCACACAAAGGATTGCAAGAAGCCGGATGGGAAGTTATGTGACAGGTGCACCAAGAACCATCACCGTTCCCTACACAATGACAAATCAGATCCAAGTCCCTCGAATTAATGTTCTGACCGTGGCACCGAATCTTGTAAGTCAATATTGAACCCCGAAGCACAGTCATTCTTGGGCCAAGAGAACCCGACTAGCTCAAAACATAACAATGTCCAAGGTAAGGAGGAGCAGCCTACGAATCCAAGCGTCACAGGCATGTCTCCTGTGTAGAAGGTACTGATAAAAGGTAGTGATGGAGAATTGATAGAGTTCACTGCTATGTCGGGTTCGGGATCAAACCCCAGCCTTCTCTCGAAACGCGCGGCGAACAAACTTGGTCTCACTGGTACCCAGACACAACTAACCATGAATTTGGCCGGAGGGAAGAAACGGTAAGAACTGTTTGAAGTGTTTGAGATTACTTATAAGCTTCACCTACAGATGAAAAGGTGGAGAAAACATTTCGAGTACACACAGTGCAGGAACCTTGTAGTTGTGTTAAAACTCTGTCACCTAAATCCATAAGTTGCTATTCACATCTTCAGCCTGTATTGGAGAAACTCCACCTCGCACGAGGTGCAGTCAGCCTGCTGATAGGAACTGACTTGGTGGAAAGGCTAGTCAGGAAACGCAAGTCCATCTAAGGGGGTAGGTAGGACAAGTGGATGTTTAAAAAGGAAATATTCACATAATTGTTAATGTTTGAGACTAATAAAACTACTACTATTTAAATATGTTTTACACTTGTACAGTGAATCTTACAGCTGTTACAAGTTTTGTTGTTTTATTTCTTAAGTTGAAGAACAGCATAGCTGCTTTATACAGCTCAAGACGGGAAGTATCAAAGGCATTCGAGATGGAGTTCAGTTCGGGTGGGAGATTATCACCAAAATATTCAGGGCTGACTTGACAAGGGCAGAAAATGGTCAAAGTAGGGTGGTTCCAGGGCTCAAGTACAGCTACGTGTACCAGGACAACTGGACAAGACTAAATGCAGGTAAGTGATCATGAGAAACAAAACTTATATTAATATTCATTTATCCATTGATCCATTTATTCATTTATTTAAGAGCATGAATACATAATTTAGCAATCCTATGGTAAATCTAACTAGTATCATAAATATGATATAGAAAACTTTAGATGTAACAAAATTAATGTTGTAATATTTACACATGTTGACATATGGTTTCAGTTGTACTAATGCAAGCAGGCATGAGTGCTTTTTAATCCATAGATGACCACAGCGTCGAAAACGTTTATGACTTTTAAACTCTGCCAACATTTTTAGCCTTTTTAAGCAAAAAATAAAATTTACACATGTACAGTGAATCTTATAACACATGCTAATATAAACAAGTAAATTGAAAACCTCATTGCAGATGGTCATCAAGATGAATTGTAGCAAAAAATACAGACTAACTTTAAAAAACAATATTAACAGAATAGACTCAGATCATTGTAAACTGAACTTAGTTGAAACGGTTTTTGTTGACTCGGTAACAATTTGCTGTGTCGGACTGGTACATTAAACTAGAAAGTAATGGCACTTAGTATTTGAATAATAATTTACTTTCTATTTCTTTGGAAAAGAATTAGTTAATGTTAAATAATGATTTTAAAAATACGATCTTTATTTGTATGTGTGACAATATGCTTTAGATATTATGTTGTGGCCACACATTTACCACAAGGAACTGAAGGAACTTCCTTTACTCAGTAACAACAATAATTAGCATGGTTTCTAACAATGAATACAAGACCTTATTCGTGTTAGTATTTTAGCTTACAGGAAATAGACTTCGCATATAATATTGTAACTTAGTTAAGTATAATCAGATTCAAGAAACCTCGGTTGCACAAGCATAAAGTTGTCCAACAACTCTTACTTGGTGGCAGTGGTGTTGAGCTGTAGTTGCTTGGACAGTTCCACTAAGCTTCGAGAATCGATTGTAGAAACATGGCTACAAAAGTTCCTGCTTGCTTTGAATAGTTATTCACTTGCGCCCAAGATGAATAGAGAAGACGAAGCCGTTCAAGTTGCGACTTTGTTGACGGTCATCGGAGAACAAGCTCGCGATGTGATGTCAACGTTCCAGTTCACCGACGAAGCGGACAAAAAGAAAATCCAGCTAAGAACCAGGCGAGACCTACGAACAATATCGAACCGAACTGCGTAAAATCGCTGAGGGATGTGAATTCGAAAAAATCACCCCAGACAAAATTCTGCGTGATCGTCTCGTGTTTGGCATACATGACAACAAGGTCAGGGAGCGCCTGCTGCGAGAGTCCAAATTTACTCTCCAGAAAACTGATGAGATTTGCAAGGCATTGGAAAGTATGCAGAAGCAAATAAAAGTTGTTGGCGACAGACCCGAGGTGCCTGTAAATGCTGTTAGTGAGGGTAAATTTCAGCCAAAGAAAAAAGACAAAAGCTTCGTGAAAGAAAAAGCTTGCACTGGCATGAACATTATTAAGTACATGGACAACGACGAGATAAACAAACCGCTGACCAGAAGTGTCAATGTTTTTGTTGTAACTGACGCTAAGACAGTGGCCAAGGAGGCTTTACTGAGAAAATTTCCTGACGTTTTCAGTGAGGAAGTCGGCGTGATGGACCTGTCCAGCATGCACCATGACGAGTGCCAGTAGCACTGAGAGCCAAAGTAAAGGAGATTCTGCAGTCACTTGTGAAGCAGGAGATTACAGCTTGTAACTGGGACTTGGCACAACTGTCATGGTGAACAGACGATTCTGAATCGTGCTTCCGCGTTTTCCAGGCTTTTTTTTTTTAAAAAAACCTGAATTGGAACATGTCAAAAAGACAAGAAAGATCAAGCAGTTTAGGGAGTGAACGCAGTATAAAGATGGAAACGAAGTTGAGAAGAATTGAAGACAGCGAAAGGGAAGCTTCAACAACGGGAGAAATCACACTGTCAGGAATTCACACAGCTTTGGAACTACTCTCGACCAGTATTGAGAACAGTTTTTCAGAAATGAGCAACAAGCTGAGCACTTTCCGACTTAAAATACAAGTGGAAATAAAAGAGATAAAACAGATCATAAGCGAACAAGCGAAAAGCCTCGATGCGGTTTTGGGAAGAAGTGAAGAAGCGGAACGGAAAAGTTGACGAAGTCTGTGAGGTACAGCGCCATAGGCATGAAGAGATATCTCTCCTAAAGCAAGAAGTCAAGGCCCAGAAGGAAAATAGAGCGCACTTGAAGCATACACACGTCGAGAGAATTTGATATTCAGAAATGTGTTCGAAAGCGACGATGACGATCCAAAGAAAGTCATTCTTAACACACTGAGAATTGATTTGGAAATCGACACTAACGGGATGCGTTCCCTTACCAAGAGCAAGAGCGGGATGACAAGGCTGATAACAGTCCGGTTCGTCTGCAGGGAGGATAAGGATGCAGTTCTCAGCAAAAGGAAACTACTAAAAGAAAGTTTCGGCCATGGTAAAGTTTACATCACGCTAGACTACCCTAAAGAAGTCCAGAAAGAACGAGCAATTCTGATCAAGGCAATGAAGAAGGCGCAAGCAGCGGGTACAAGAGCAAAAGTTCTGGGACGCAGCTTGGTAATGAGCTCCGGCACATATAGCGCGGACACAATTCCCGAAGCTTATAAAGACTAGAGTATAAACTGTCTAAACTTTTACAAGAACGTTACAACAATGTAAATAAGTAGAACATGGTTGAAGTTTCAACTTATTTTCCTCTAAATATAATATTATGTTTAATATTAACAATTTTGCTTCCTACACGTTGGACTGTTGCCATGCCAGAGCTCCCGTTGTTATGTTTTGGTCACGCGATCAAATTCAAACTTGGCTTGAAGACGATCTCAACAGCCAATTTTCCACGACTTTAATTTTTAATTACAACCAGTTTGAAATGGTATAATAAATTATATACAGAATCGAAGAAATTTTCTTAGAACAAGAAATTTTTAGTTTCATGCCTTCTGCGATCGCACGTCTTTCAAAATGGCGATCTTTCTGTGACCGTCTCTGGCGAAAAAAGTGGTTTCCCGCTAAGTAAGTTGAGATCAAAATCAAGATTTTATGGGAGGGGAGTCTTAGGCCCTGTGATAGCTACTCTTTTAACTTGGACTTCCCCTGTAAGTCGAACACTCGCCATAGTTATTTGTAAAGAACTGGTAAATATGGTGATTTCGCCATGTTTTTCGCGTTTTTCTTTTGTCTCCACTGGTGGAAAGACTTGGATGTAAAGGCAAAGTTTTAGATAAATCTGTCTTTTTCCGGAAAAGCTTGGTTTTGGAACTTTTCAGCATAAAACTGTGACCAGGTAAATCGCCGAGTGACTTACCTTTTGCCACGAAAATTCAATATAGCGGTTCCTGTACATGCTTCGATGAGCGCGAGTGCCTCAGATCCTTGTCGCAGAAGCAGGTGTGCCAGTGTTCGAAGCTGAATTGATACAAGGGCCGTTGCAACTCGAAAAGAGCAATAACTGCCTTTTGGGAATTGAAAAATCTCTGCGTTTGCGAAGCATTAGAAGAGAATTGGTTTCTGTTCGATATATTTGAAGTCAGTCTCTTGAGAGTCTGAGTGTGAGTATTTGCTTGATGGTATGTGAATACTGACGTTTTGTTGTCAGGGTATATAAGTTCGTGTAAGGATTTTCCGTTCACTCTCGGTCGTTACTCTACGAGTTCGATATCAAACTTTGGTCTCTTCTAGCAATGTCATCCGCTCAAACTTCGCGAGCAGAACCAGGGAGCCAAGAGCAGCAGGTTTTACCAAGTATCCAAGACGTGATCCAAAAGGCAGTGAGCGAATCAGTTAGTTCAGTGACACAGTCATTGGCAAAGGCCGTCGACGATCGTCTTAAAGATTTTAAACGGAGTTTTCTTCCGTCACGCGAAGGCGAGTCTGTAGATCCCGCTAGTAAACGCCTGAAGATCGAAGCGAAGCTCATCAAGAAACCAGGAAACCAGCAGTAGTTTGAGCATAGTGTCAAAGTGCTAGAAAAGTTCGAGGCCGCCTTAGACGATTTGGACCGAAACAGGATTGAAAGAGCCAAGGCAACGCTTGCTGAAGGTATTGACATTGTCAATCGGAGAATCAAATTAATCCGCATTGCCGATAAGTCCGATTCGGCTGGGAAACAGTCAATCAGTAAGAAGCAGACGAGCTTGCTTCGAATTCGGAAGACCAAAGAAAGGTTCATCGTACGGAGCGTAGAACGGAAAAGAAGCGCCGCGAAAAGCGCAGGACAAAATCGTTTCAGGCACGAGGTGTGTCGGCAAGTGCCACTCCTCAGCCAATACTGACCGTGACGTCAAACCGTCCATTGGCAAGATCCGCCTTGGGTCCGTGTTTTTGCTGTGGAAGGTTCGGACATTTACAGTCCAAGTGCCCCAGCAAGGCACCTCTGGGGCACTATGACGGAGATCAGAAGCAAGCTTGAGGTGGAGGACAGCTTCGATACAGATAAGTCTTTGCTTGACTGTTGTTATAAGCAGGATTTTGAATGTGGTTTTCGGATTACCTGTTTCTGGAGTGGAAGGCAGGCTATTTAAGTGTAAAGAGTTTTGGTTTTCTAAACTCTCCTGTCCTTTGTTTGTTAGGCATGTTATCACGTACGGCTATGCTTTGCCCCTTAAGGCTTTTCCGGCTGCTTATTCAAAGTCTGTTTTAGAAGCTACACCAGAACAACTGGTTTCCCTTAAAGCAAAAGTGAAAAGGATCAGTGCACCAAAAGTCATCTCAACTACAAACGACCCTTTGAAAAAACAAGAATGCACCATCGTGGACCCAACAAACTATATCCAATTAGTTCTTTCGGAAGAAAATGTGGACACATTTGAAGAGAATACAACTTATGCTTTCAAGAATCTGAAGGTCAAGGAGAGCTACTTTGGCAAGTACCTCAATACAGCTAAGGGAACAGAATTCCCTTACGAAAAAGTTGAAGATTTTAGTACCTCACTTGCCCAAATCGATGATGTTCCAACTCTTACAATTCAGGAAATCAGTGCAAGCACTGTAGGTGTTCAACAGCTCGATAAGCACCTTACATGTATCAAGTGCTCTAAAAAAGTTGAAAGAAAGCAAACCACGCCCATCATGGTGTGCCAAAACCCAAAATGCAACATGCAGCAAAAAGAGTCGATAAGCAAATCGCAGTGTTTTGGAAAAATATTTGTCAAAGACAATTCCAACCCACAAGAAAACATGCTGTTGTTGATCTTTGATCCCCAACTACAAGATTTGGCCAAGCTAGCTCAACTTTCCACTATCTTTATATGTTTCTTTTGGGAAGAGGGCATAATATATTGATTTGTCAGACCACTGTGTAAACAAAAACAACAAAATAGATTAGGTTGACGTCAGGATTACTGCCAAAGAATGGACAGATGTAATGGAGGTAGAGTGTACAGTAGATTCAGAGAAGTTTCCCTCAGGTGGATTCCGAGATGCTTACCACTGCAAGCTAACTGGCAAATCTGCAACCAAAACATTGCAAACCGCTGGGTTATAAAAACTTACGAGGCGTCCAAAGAAGTAATTATTACTCAGTTAAAAACTAATATAGAGAGCCATTGGCGTAAGCAAGTACAAATGCACGAGGTAGCTAACAAAGAAGTTCCAGTCACAGGCACCAAAGGAAATGGGAATGTGTTTTCAGTACAACCATGTATACTACACCACGATAAATGAGAAACCTGCAACAGTCGAGGAATATGTCCCAGAACTCTTCGCAAAACTGATTAATAATAATAGCAAGAAAGCCAATCTGCCTGAAGATGCAGATGATGATTTGAAAGATTTGTTGGCAAAAGCAGAGTGCCTGGTTCACTACAAATATGAATCATCCAACCAACAACTCATGCTACTTGATATACAGGTGTCTGGGTACAGTTTAGATGATCCAGAAATAGCAACGAACGATATCACGGATTCCAGCAGCATGGAGTACTATTTCTGCTGTGGAAATTTTTCATCAGTGAGCATCACATGCTTTGTCAATGAACATAAAAGCAATGAGTACTGCAAGATGATGTACCTAAGTCAGTTATAGAATGGATTACTCGAGTGTCGATTACCTACCACATTTTAACAAGAGAGCAGTTTGATGACTGGTTTCTCTGATGTTAACTTATTAGGTTAAACCTTATAGCTTTCATTCTTCTCACAAACCATTAGCAGGAGAACATAACATGGAACAGTTCGTTTAAGACAAAAAATTGTTTTTATAATCATTTTAATTCAACTAGCATTCTTACCACGTCCATGGATGCTACTAATTCTGTAGTTCTTTATGCTTGGACCAATGTCTTGGGCACCTTTAGTATTCGTTTTTGTTGATGTATTAGTTCTTGTTAATCATAGCAAAGCCAGCTGGAAATGCTTCTTTAAAGTATCTAGGCTCTAATATAAGTAGCAATCTGAGTTGGAATCTTCACTGCGACACCATCTGCAAGAAAGCTAATAGCACCCTTGGTCTGCTAAGACGAATCCTAAGTGAATGCAGCACAGAGGTAAAGGCCAAGGCCTACACTAGCCTTGTCCGCCCTCAGCTGGAATATGCGTCCTGTGCCTGGAATCCCCATACAAAGAAAAATACAAACAACATCGAAATGGTCCAACGGAGAGCCGCCAGATTTGTCTTCAACAACTATGACAGGCAAAGTCATGTCTCCCCCATGTTAAGTAAGCTGGAATGGGAATCTC
>JAOBRG010388002.1:0-25140 GCA_027574985.1 Umimayanthus nakama | reverse complement strand
TGATATCTAGCCGGTCTCGATTTGTCGAGTGATATGGCTATTGGGACTCTGGGATGGTCACGGAGCTGGGCTCGTTTCCACTCACCCTTGGAGAAGATATGGTGGTCTAGTCTAATTGCCGCGGGTTGATCCACAGACGCGTTGGTGTGGTTTACCTGTAGTGAAGAGATCTGGACGATGGGCTCTGACCCAATGACATTCGATGTAGGGGTCTGGGGTGGCCCCTGGATGTTGCGTCGCTTCCGCCGTCGGCTACGGTGGCGGTCGATGCATAGTTGATGGGGTTTCGTGTTCCAGCCGCGTGCTCCTTGTGTGTAAATCTTGTAGGGGGTTGTGCAGTCAGGGCACGTGGCTTCCTTGTTTTGATCTGCACGGGATGGAGCTTGAGATGGGGACGCAGCTGTGGTCGCGGGTTTGGTCTTCTGTCGTTGGAAAGACATTATCGCCGACAAGGACGGTGATGGGAGGGTATTTCGTGCCTTCTCTTTATTCTCGACCAGGGCTATGACATCGTTAATCGGCTTGCTCAAAATATCGGCAACTCCTAATACTTCGCGACGAATGTCCGGGTCGTACAGGCCATTGAGTAGTACGTCTCTTATCACGTGGTCGGTGTAGTTGACCTCTTTCTCGCAATCACAGACAATGTTAAATGCGCAAGTCTCGGCCTTTACCGCGCACTCTTGCGGTAAAGGCACGGAATGACTCGTCGCGGCTCTGTCGGAGCTGTAATAACTCGGAGCGAAGGACGCAGGTTGCTAGCGGTATGACGGCCAGGGAACGCATGCAACTGAGCAATTGTGTGAGGGAACCCGAAGCTGCTGCGGGGTCATTCTTCATCAGAAATCCCTATGCCCACCTTGGGTCTCTCTAGTTTTGGTCCACGTGGTGTAGGGGATTGTGGCGCCTCACTATTGACACTCGTGGCTGGCACTGTGCTCTGCACTTGATGAGCAAAACCAAAGTTTTGAAGGAGGGCAATTGCAAGGGTCTCTGAGACGTCCTCAATCTTGAATTCACACTGTGGTACTGAACACTGGACAACCACCATGATGTGTAATTATCTTGATCATGAAGCGTGTTGGCTCCTCGATGCAAGATATTTTATTCTGACAACGATGATCAAGATCTACAACAACACGACTAAGATCAGGATACAGCTAAATGATAATATAGAAATAGCAGTAACATGGTAGTAAATGTGAAATGTACCAGCAAATACATAAATGATAAGAACTCAAAGACTTACAATTACAGGAACTCTAATAATAGGGACGATCGATCAGCTAAAAGTATCTAAAATGGCTGCCGTCATCGTTCTATCCAGCGGTAATGTAAACAAAACAACAAGAACGTCATGTAAGATAAACTATAAGTGGTACTCGCTGCAGCAAGCGAGAAGCAACACTATTAGTGACGGGCTTCCTGTGACCGAGTAGACTTGGGCACGACTAAAACAGCCCGGCCAATTTCGAACTCGAAACTTGGCCTGGCGGGCGGGCGTACGGGCTGACTATGGATGATTTTGTGAATATACAAGCATATTGGCATTTATAAATATGCATGCGACATGTCAAAGTATGCAAATATTTGCGACGAAAGTGCGAGTGGAGGTTAGTTCAAACAAAGTCAAACAGATTGTTGTTTTAGCGACGTACTAGAGGAAGACTTTGTGCTTTTATGAGTCATTCAGCGCTGTTACAGCTCCTACCGTGTTTCGAAAATGGACAGCTGACACAGTCGATGAGACACTGATAGAAGGAGATGTTATGTATGTGAAAGTCAGCTCTACGTCATGTGTGTTTAACCAAGTTTTCAAGGAGCTTTTGTCAGCCTATGGACCAAAGTCTGACCTCAAAGTGGCATCAGAAGATCAAGCTATTGAAGCACTGCTCAGCCTTGTTATAATAAAGATAGTATATTTTGACACTAAAAGAACGAATTAGGGTTTTACCTGAACACACCAAACAGAAAACTATTTTGAACTCCCGAGAAACATGAAGAAGTACATGTATATGACACTATCTTGTTTAATTATTTTAGTTTTAATGAGCTATTAAAAGTATTTTCTCTGCAGATCTTTAGTTTTGTAAACTAAAGCCACAATCACACTACTCATTAAACAAATTTCAGTTAATCATATTTGAAAATTAACTTGATTTCAAAGGGATCCTTAAGATATTAACATCATAAACAGCAAAAATTTATTTAAATTATACATGATCACAGACAAATTTCCTTTAACAAAACAGACAAAAATGTAAACAAATATTTACAAACATGGTCTAGCTAGCAATATTATACTAAAACAAATTGAGCTAAAATGAGTGCAGGATGGTAGTAGTAGTAAATGTTTGCTTTGAAAAATCAACTTAAATTGCAGTTAAAACTACGTTAGACCACGTTTCGCAGGAGTTTCGCTCAGAAATTTAAGTTTCACCGTCGGCAATTTTATGTAAACACAAACACCAGGCGAAGTCTTCTAGCAAGGTACAACATGTTCACACTTGAACCTGCAATACTAGTTTTAATTTAGAATGGCAAAATAATTCCTCACTTTAATTAAATCAGTTTCACCATAAGATAATTAAAACAAAACTTTGTCGTTGGTTTTTATCCATATCAGTCCACTTTAATTTCCTGTGACCATCCTGAATTTATATAAAGCGATAAGCAGCAAGCAAAAAAGTACAGCCTTGTAATTATTTCTAGAATTATCTTTACTCTAGGATCAACCTGGCAAGAATTGCAATGGTGAACAATCGAAAAAATGGCAACCTAGAGCTGCAACTTTCAGTGTCTTCTTCGTTCATTTTGAGCTCTTGCATGTGTGATTATTGGTCCAAGTTCTTTTATTTAAGACAAGTCCTGGCTAGTCAATTCCATGGTAAAATTTCATCATTTTTTGATATAAAAAAGACGTTTCGCTATCTATTGCCACTAATAAAGCTACATTTGGAATGTAAAGTTTGAAACACAAAAGAAAACACATGCACAAAAGCATATTTTTTAGCTCAATTGAAATTCATTATTGCTGTTCAAACTTTAATGGTTTCCTATCAAAACATAGTTAGCCTGCAAAAGTTCCAATTTTTGTCAAAAAGTGTTCATTAACAGAGAAAAAGCTACAAGCAAGCATTTGAGAAAAATAACTAAATTCCCTTTTGAATTAAAAAATAATGGAGTGCAAAGAGGGAGGCTATAGGTTCTCATGCGGTACTTCAGTTTAAAGGTTAAACGTTAAGGGCGACAAATCTCTTCAGCATTTCCAGTAGTTACAATTTTAACTATGACTGAGCTTGAATTTCTGTTAACATGCCTTTTTGCTTGTTTTTAAGAGTGTGCAGTGTCTTTTACTCAACCAACTGAGGTCCCACCTGCGTACGAGGATGTGTACGTACATGAAGGTAGAGATGCCCGACTGGTGTGGACCTACTCGGTCACGAGCAGGAACGAACTACGGAATGTCGCCGTCAGATGGATCACCTTTATCCCTTAACTTACGTTTGACACCCAGAAAGTATTGATAGCCGAGAAACGAGACTTAACGAGGCACAACGTGGATACTATCCCATCGTACCTCACTGGTCGAGTTAGAATCGTAGACCAAGCCACGTTGGTGATTAGCAACGCGAAGACGACAGACGACAACTTCTACGAATGTACACTTTCCACCTTCTTTTTTGTCAATCCAACTGTGTCGCGTCTGATAAGACTAACGGTGATAAGTAAGTACTGCTTGTGCTTTCATAGTATTTTATAATGGTGTTATAAAAAACCTCAGTACTCTTGGTGACTTATCTTGAGAATACAATGTTAGACTGTACTGGGAGTAGAGATGCCCCACTAGTGTGGATCTTCACTGTTGATAGTAAGCACGAGTTGGACCTGAAGAGGACCATCAGGTGGAACACTTTCATCACTCAGCTTACAACGGACTTCTCAAACAGGAAAGGATTGATAGCTCAGAAAAGAGACGGTTTACGAGGATAAGTTACAACTGTATCCAACTATCCCAACGTACCTCTCTGGTCTAATTAGTATTGAGGACTCAGCCACTTTGGTGATTAGCAACATAAAGACAAAAACAGAAAATGTTAACGAAAGTGTGGTGAAGAGAACTTCTCTTCAATTTTCAGTTGTGAATAGTCTTATCAGACTAACGGTGATAAGTAAGCAGTACTTGTAGTTCTATGGTGTTACTTTATCTCTTAGTACACGTATTGACTTCTATAAAATGTTTCACTTTTGTTTCACTCGCGGATTGTAATGTAAATCTCAAAGGCACCGAGTATAGTTCCAAAGTCCGATACAATTACTGTTTGCCTTGTAGCTTGTCGGGCCACACGCTCGTTACTTCATCAGCTGTACAGTAAATATTTTGGTGTTTGTTATTTTTTCATCATTAAGATGACAGTTCATTGTTTTAATTTGAGTACAGAAATCTAAAGCTGGAGGTAAGTTGTTAAATTGTAAATTATAAACTTTATTAAGAGTCAAAACTTAATATATGAACAAAGTAAATCCCAAACACAGAAAGAGTGTCAAATGCTTAATTTAGTCCTCTTTACTCATTAATTCACAATACTCGTTGCAATAGCTTTTCCACATAATTCAGTTAATTTAGTTTACACTAACAATTTTTCTGAGAATAAGAGTGTTAACTATTTGAAGCATAACCTAAAGTTTGTTAACTTTTTTTCTTAGAGCGTCCTGCAATAACTCCGCCGTCAATTAAGAGTTACTATAATGAATGAACCACAGTTATCGTGATATGTAACGCAACTGGTAAACCCACACCCACCGTGGCATGGTTCAGAAAAGGAAGCAGTAAAGTGTTCAGTACAGGAGAGGGATCAGCCGCGCTGTCGTTCAGTTTTGTGAGCAGGAGTGACGCTGGTCAGTACAGCTGTAAGGCGAACAATACTGCTGGGATAGACCAGACTGGAGCACTATCACTGGTTGTACATTGTAAGTGTAATGCATTTTTGTTTGTCTTAGTCAATATAAACTTAGAAAAAAAGTGCTGCACATAAATACACACGTATAAAGCGGTATAAACTTGCAGAAAGGGCCTGTGAATTTGTCGAGCTTCCCTCCAATTTTCTATGATTTCGCGAGGCATGTTGAGATGTTCAAAAATGTTTTCTAGTAGCTAACTGAATTAATAATTCTTACATGGTGCTGAAAACTGACATTTTCTTGGTTCACTTCTCCTTTACATATCAGCCTTTTTGCTTTATTGTAATTTGCTTGGAGATGTTCAACTTGTTGAAACTACATTCCCGTTCTCCAGCTGTAATAATTTATACTTCACTATAAAAAATATGCTTTCAAAAGAAATAGTTGGTGTTTCCAAAAACAGTAAATTTGTATACAGTTATTTCATAGTTTGTCATAGTCAAGAGTCGATACTGGAACCGAAAGGAACTTTGGGACACTCATAATGAGTGATATCGCGCCAGTGAAGGTTGTTACTGCATTGCCGTGGCATTATATGATGAACCTGCATTCCATATTTTGCAAAGTCAATGCTAGCAGTAGTAATTATTTGTGCTGCTTGGACCCCATAGTACCTTTCGGTTCCAGTATTGGACTATTGACTATGACAACCTTTTTTGAAACAGCTATATATCACAAATTAATATGGGTAGGTTATGTTTGTCTATTGTTTCTCTACTGATGTTGTTGATTGTTTGCATTCTTGTGGGTGATGATGCGAGTTTACATTTGCTTAAGTTCTCTAACACTTCGTAGAAAGAGAAAAAGTTTTAGAATCGGTATGTTTTATCAAAACAATATTAACGGTTTAATTTGCATTTTGCCAATTTTATGGCACTCAAGTGGAACGATTTACGAGTCTGACCAAGTCTGTCTCTGCGAAAAACAAGTTTTAAAACATTAAACTTGTTTTCATTTTCACATATCGACCTCTTTTCATAGTCAATTGCCAGCAGCTGATATGAATATTGTTTTGGATTCTGGCATAAATCTAGATCTAACAATTCTTACGTATATTGTTAGTGTGTGTTCGTGTGTGAGCGTTTGGAGGGGGGGAGGGATGGGATACATAAACGAACACTGTTTCGAAATGCAATGGAATCCCGTATTTTAAAACCATTTACAAATCGATTAAGCAATCTGCAATATTTTAGAAACCTTAAGATCGGATATATGCAATTTGCGACTGAGATAAACGGTAGAAAACGAAAACCCACAGGAGTGCGTGTTTTTCATGTTTTTCCAGACAAACCTGAAATTATTTCAAATGAAAGCAACATCACAGTTGGTTCGTGGGATAACAACGACTTGATGCTTCAGTGTGTTGCCAGTGGTGTACCCACAGCTTCATTCAAATGGTTCAAACCGGGAGGTGGGAAGATAACTACTAACGTAAGCCCCTTCAAGGGAGGCAGCAGAGTGACGGTGACGACAAGTGACTCAGGGGACTATGGACAGTACACGTGTCTTGTTAACAACTCGCTTGGATTAGCGCAACATATAATAACTCTAAATCAGTGGTGTAAGTATCAGATGCTAAGTAACTTCTGAGAATAATATGAACTTATTTTGAAATAATTTCTAAACATTTAATGGCAACAGCAAGACAGCTAATCGATAGGTACACACTTAAAGTACACGTAAAAAAAAAGTTTGATTTTATTTCAGACAAACCTGGAAAGCAAAAAATCACCATGGATGAAGCTGGTATTCATTCATCATACATAAAACTCACGTGGACTTCTCCGGTTTACAATGGAGGAAATTTTGTCCTGGACTACAGAGTTATAGTCAGTGGTACAGCAAACCAGAGACTAGAGGGAGTGGTTTGTACGGAAAACTGATAGAGAAACTCACACCTGGAAAGAGATACACAGTGACAGTGTCTGCTAGGAATAGTGTTGGCTACGGTGAATCTGACAGCAAATCATTCACTACAAAGTCTGAAGGTAACGTTATTTTCTCAAACTAGTTGTTGCTTGCGATATTGCATTATCTATATTTTAAAATGAGAGTATATTTAAACAGGCAGCTGAATTTTTTAAGTTGCCTTTTTATACTTACACTGTCAAAAGGACATTATGACGTTGACATTGATATTTGAGGTCATTCTCCTGAAAACAATGTAGAGATTTTTCAGTTAGATATTTTAAAAGGAGAATATATTTACACAGGCAACTGATTTTTTAAGTTTTCTTTTACATGTATAGTTACACTGTCAAAAGGACATTATGACGTTGACATTGATATTTGAGGTCATTCTCCTGAAATCAATCGGTAGAGATTTTTCAGTCAGATATTTTAGAAAAGATAATTTATTTATACAGACAGCTGATTTTTTTTAAGCTGCCTTTTGTACTTACTCTGTCAAAAGGACATTATGAAGTTGACATTGATATTTGAGGTCATTTGAAATATCTAGGGATTTTTAAGTCTTTGTCCATATATTTCCTATCATGAGCCGGGGATTCAAAAGACATAATAAAGGGGGGAGCGTTCTCCGACCTCGTTTGAGAGCTATAGCTAATCAAACGTTCTCCCCTTAAAACCAAATAGCAGGTGTTTGGTCGTTGTTTCGAAATACTTTGTGCATTTGCTTATTCTAAACAGATAAGCCGTAATTTCATTTAAAGTGTGTAACATAGCAATGAAAAAAGTAGCTTTAAGTATATGCCAAGTTTTCGTATCAATTTTAAATTGATCTTGGGCTTTCGAGCAGAAAAGGACACAAAAACGTTAGAATGGTTACGCCGTTTTTTTGTTAATAAAAACATTTTCTGTTATATTTCGAGTTTCTGTCTATTAATGATAATGAAAAGAAATTTGGTTAGGTAGTAGAGAATCATAAACTAACTAATTTGTTGTAATTTAATTGGCGTATGACGTCATCAATACGTCATAATGACGTCACAACTGCCAAAACTTTTGATTTTTACCAAGATTTTCCTAATCAAAATAGGAAACTTTAGAGACGTTTCTGACCTCAAAAATCGACTAATAAACGGTACAAAATGTAATTAAAGAACCTTTTTAATAAAAATAATAGAATTTCAAGAAAATTGAGTAATACAAACAGAGACGTTTTTCGGCGAAAGTTTGACGTTCAAACATTACATTAGCTCTTAAAACATAGCTTTCAAACTTTAGTCAAATTCCTATTATTTAACGCTTATAGTGTAACTAAAACTGTTTTAATTATGTTTCCAAAGTTTTCAAATGTAAATTGACCGAGAAAAACTTTCAATTTTGACTAGTGCAAAGTACACGGCCACCATCTTGGATTTAAAAAAATGGTATTGTACAATACCTATGACGTCACAGGTCACGTGTATCATAAATCATTTTACAAGGAATACCGATTAATTGCCTTTGAGATTAATAGTAAGCACTTGTTTCAACAATTTTGTGAATTAATGGAGAAAAATACTAAAAAAGTCAAAATTTGAGTAAAAATGGTGTCAAAAACGGTGTTGCCATGGCAACATGTGATACCCTTGAGGCAAAACTATTCCAGAATCTTGTTCTTCAATGAATTTTACTAAAAGTGGCCAAATTTGGTTGATGTTACTTTACTATTAAGGAAGTTCTGGAAAATTGAATTGGGCGCGGGCACTTTCCACGCCCCCCCCTCCCCTCCTCCCCCAGGAGGAATAGGGTTAACCATGGGCAGGACGTTTAAACCGTTAGTTTAGCCTCTCGGCATTCTTTTAAGGACTTTGAAAACGCGCACAGTGGTCCATAGAAGCAGACTAATGCCGCTATGTAGACTGTCACCTCTTTTCCTACAATGGTGACCCGAGTTACGTCACCTAGTGATATTATAGGTTCACTAGAACAAAAAAAGAGGCGTGATTATTGTTTCACGTTTCTTACATGCAAATGTATTTATACTCGATGACGAAATATTGTTTAGAACTTCAGATCTACATGTATCTGATTTTTTTCAGGGGGCTCACCATATCCCAGAGTGAAAGGACAAGAAATTGCCCAAATGTTGCAAGGAGGCTACAGAATGCCCAAGCCACAACACCTGGTCCAACGTTTGTAAGTAGTGTTTTGGTAATGCAAGAGAAGTACGGAATGTTGAAATACATGTGAGTGTACACCGCGTGGAACAATGCCCACAAGTGTTTATGATGTTACAGATTTACACGAATCAGTCTAAGCAGCGTTTTAGAAACATAAAAAACGTCTTTACTATAAAATCATTTATTTTGTAAATAACGCGGATTTTGGTAGATTTGCATTCTGTGTTTTGCTTACCAGATATCAGCTGATGTTGGATTGCTGGCAAGAGAACCCGGATGCACGCCCAACCTTTTCGACGTCGAGGGACACTCTCAAAGAAATGGAACGAAACCACGTGGTCAGTACGAAGTGAATACAGAGTTTAACATTTTATTGTTGGTAAATACGTTATGATAAAGACACAACTCACTTTTGCCAAGGATTTTTAAATTGTTAAAACACCCCAGGGGGGACTCCCATCAATATATGACGGGGGTCCGAAAGTTTAAGGGTATCGTTTTGGGAGTTTTGCGTGGCTTTAGGGCATCATTTTTTAAGCTCGTGTATTTTTTTAGGGTATGAATTTGAGAGTTTTGTGCCACGACCGTTTTTAATTTATTTTTAAAAAAATCGCTTTGAAAAACCGTGTCAAAAGCGTGATTGTTTTAGTTGTTGTCCGAAGTTGTCGTGAAGTATATCCGTAAAATAAATTTATTCTAATTTCATAAAAGATCATGTATATCCGGACTGTTACAGATGGAAAACAGTGTATATTTTTAGGGTACCAAGTGTTCCAGCATGTATTTTTTTAGGGTACCGAAATCACCGAAATTGAGTATTTTTTTAGGTATAGGGTTGAGCTCAACTTTCGGACCCCCCCCCCGTCATATATTAATGGAAGTCCCCCCTGGGCTTAAAACTCGAAGTCCATGGAGGGGGGGTGGTCAAATGGACCGACCTAAAATTTGAAGCTTTCAAGCAATCAAAACGAAACCTTCGGTACCTTTGGTCTGCTAAATAGCGCATTTTTTGCCGTGAATTGGGTGACGTCATATTTTATAATTTATGCGTAATTAATTATGCAAACTAAAGTTCAAAATAGAAATCTGTCATATTTTTGGACTTTTAGACTCTATTCTCAATTATATTCCTATTTGAGGCTGAAAATACGTGTTTTCTACTAAGTCCAGTAAAATTTGCTTTAGTTTTGCGTAAAATAATTTTTTTAAAAAATCCAAGACGGCGGCCAAGATGAAAACGACTGTTGCCATAGCAGCAGTTTTTAATTAAAACTTGATTGTTGTAATGGAAAGTAGTTAGCAAACCAAAAGCTGATTCCATGCCAAAGCCCAATCTTTTTTGTGCAACCGTTTCGAAATTCTCAGGGGGGGTCCAAATGACCCCCCCCCCTGGCCTAACTTGTTACATTAAATAGCTTGGACTTCCGAGGATTAAAATTGAATCTGGAAGTAAATTAAAATTAGGTGTGAAAGTTCTCATATATTTAATTTTTTGAAATACATACACAAAAATATTTTGTTCCATGAATACTGGAAAAGACAAATACGTTTGCCACTTTATCTCAAAGCTTAGAAGGGAGATGCACAACCTTTGTGATGTGAATGTTGCTTGTCGAAACTTTGTTTCAATAAAAGTAAAATGAGACGAATTTTCTTGGATAGCACGAAAATGCTAAAACAATATTAAAAAAAAAATTAAACACCGGCACTACTGTTACAAAGAGCACAGATCGATTTTAGCTTGTACGAACTACTTACATTTTTATTTTCATTTTTAACCAAAACAGCTTAAAATTGAAAAAAATGTTTTAGGTGCACCAGCTAGAAATATTCCTAATTAAGCTTACAGTTGTAAGTGTTTTTTGATTACCAGAGTTAAAGGCAGAGTGTCAAGGCTACGCGCACGATCGAGAGTCGCCCGTCGTGTTTGACCGTGTTACTGGTTTCGGTTCGATGACATTACTTATCGATCAGAAATACAGCTGTTTCAAAAAAGGTTGTCATAGTCAATAGTCAATACTGGAACCGAAAAGAACTTTGGGTATACTCGTAAAGAGTGATATTGCCCCAGCGAATGTTGTTACTGCATTGCCGTGGCATTATATGATGAACCTGCACTCCACATTTTTGCAAAGTCAATGTTAACAGTAGCGATTATTTGTGCCGCTTGGATCCCATAATTCCTTTAGGTTCCAGTATTGGACTATTGACTATGACAACCTTTTTTGAAATAGCTGTATGTTTAGTATAGCGATGAAAGAAAGCAGTGAGTTACCAAATTATCTCAAACTACTCAAACAAACGGAGCAAAACAATCACAAGTAAATATGAATGGATGATTTCAGCTCACTTCTGTCGCCTTTGAATTTCCATCGATTGCAGGAAAGAATCAAGTGCTGAAACGCTGGCGAAGGAGCCACTCGTTTTCAACCCTCTCCACGTGGCATGGACTTCATTTTTAAATAAATTTGCTTGTTTTCTTTTTTCCAAAAGAACCTTTGGAGCTCTGCGTTGAATTCGGCCTCTTCAAGTTTCGGCCGACCGCTACTTTGTAGACGGCCGCCGTGTCTAGAATATGGCGTTCGGCTCATCGAAGCCAAATAGGTTTGCCAAACCGTAGAAAAGTAATTGCTGCAACTTCTCAGCGTGTTTTGAAGTAAATAAATCAAAGATTGCAAAGATATTCAGTGATTTCGTTGGCCACAGCTTTCAAATTGATTTCCCGACACCTTGTGTGAAAATCAAACTTTGGCAAACTCGGACCCATTTCTCCAAGCTTGATACTCTGCCTTTATGTGTTGAAAGAGAGGTACCGGATGCATACTCCTATAGCGGCCAGCAGAAAGTTCAAACATTGAATGAGGAAAAGAAAAGTTCACAATACTTACAAAAGTAAAGTAAATATGATTAAGCTGATTATACCGGAACTTACCTGAAAAGTGGAAAGCAGAAGCTGGAGGTGAAGGGGAAAATTGATTGATTAAATTTGCATTGCAACAAGCTCAAGGTAAAAATAGTGAAGTAACTCCAGTTCTTTATCTCATATTTGAACACTTCCACATTTGTTCCAGATGTACGTGAATCTAAAGGAGTACAACAGCAAGCTGTATGCAAACCTGGAGGATCTTCATGGCGGAGACTGAACTCATCTGCTTTACTCAGTATTGATGTGGTACCACACACAGGAGGAATCCCACAGCGGTGGCACGTCGGTTGAGATTTACACTAATGTCACACTGCTGTTCATACTAATGTCACTGCGATGACAAAATGCCACTAGTGTAACATTAATGGTAGTGACAGTACTGTGACAGCGGTGGCAGCAACACTAGTGTGTCAACGATGTAAACTGACAACGGTGCATTAAAGGTGACAATGGCACCACTGTAACATTATTATGCACACTAGTGTGACAGCGGTGACGGGCAATTGACAGCACTTTAGTGTGACAGCGATGTTTGCGTTAGTGTGACAGCAATGTGCACATCACTTTGATAGTAGTGGCAACTGGTAGCATTGATCACACTAATGTAAACATGTGTCGGCTGCCACCGCTGTCACAGCGCTGGCAGTTTTCACCGCTGCCACAGCACTGTCAGCTGCCATCGCTGTCACACAAATGCAAACCTCGCTGTCACAGCGGTGTCAGCTGCCACCGCTGACACAGCACTGTCAGTTGTCACCGCTGCCTCATCAGTGTCCGTTGCTATCGCTGTCACACTAATGTATACATCGCTGACACATCAGTGTCATAACCACTGATATCCCAGCGCTGTCACTGTCAGCGCTGTAACATTATTATCCGCACCATTGCTGTTACAGCGCTGTACTCGTTTTCGCTGTTACAGCGGCTGTTCTCGTTTTCGCTGTCACAGCGTAGTGCACATCGGTGTCTGACCGCTGTAGGGTTCCTCCTGTGTAGAAGAGCAAATATTTTTTGTTCCTTTGCTTAATTTGTTAGTACAAGTATGGCACTTTAGGTATCCTACTTATGAACAGTTACTGATTTGCATTTTATTTCAGAAACATCATATTAGTCTGTACAGTTTCAATTATGATGGAGTTTTCCTGTACACAGACGTGAACAGCTCTAAAATAATTGGTATTGATGAAGGATAAAGTCACTTCAACTAAGCAAACCAAGGACAAAATCAAAAAATATTAGAAAATAGGACCTTTTTCGTGTTACAACAGCCGAATCAGTCAGCACCGGTGGTATTACAAGTATTCAGCTTTCTTTTCTTCTTTTTAAGCAAAAGGTTGAATTGAATTCGTTCGAGCACTATTTTTAATTAGAAGAACTACTAATGATTTTAAATATATAAAAAACTGTGTTTTTCAGCTAAATCAAAAATTAAGATATACTACTTCACTTTGACAAACACCGACTTGTTGGGTAAAACATTTGAACTGTGGTATTTTTATTGAGCCACAACTTACCATGCCATTATTCAATAGAAAATTGTGCTATGTTATTGAGTAACCAAATCCAAAAATACAGTACTGTAAACTTTTGTTGGTATTGCTTTTGACCAAAAGAACAATAGCGCAAAGAAGCAACTTCTTTCCCTTCTATCCGGTACATTTCAAATGTACAAGGAAATCAGATGTTGAAAGTGCAATCCCTTTAGCTGCAACTCGGCTTTTCAACCTTGGGGCACTTCCAGTGTGAAGTCAACACCAAAATACCACTCAAACTCAGCGTAACAAGTAAACAAACAAAATCTTCGAGATTAAAACGGACAACGAAACTTCTGTCCAAGAGCCGACAGAAATTGCTGAAACTTTTAAAAACTCCTTCTTTATCGATATCGTAAATGATAAGCGATAAAAATGACAATAAGCAAACGATAGCGTTTCAAGACAACAAGCTTGAACGTTTTTTGTCATCTAAGATACACGAAAACAATTGTGAATTCAACATCATTTTGATAACCAAAAGGAAGTCCGTCGAATAAGTGATAAAATCTCGTCGATCAAAGCTATTGGAACAGACGGCATGAGTACACGAACTCTAAAGTTAATCTCTTCTGTTTTTGCCCGTCCACTCACTAAGCTGCTCAACCTTTCTGTGTCGTCGAGTAAATTTGAAACCGGGTGGAAAACTACAAAAGTTATTCACTCCGCTCTCCAAATCTGGACCTCGCGATACTAGAAACAATTTTTGACCTATATTCGTTCTAATCATCCTTTCGAAAGTGCTTGAGAAACAAGTTGGCAAGTCTCTATTGAACCATCTAACTGAAAATGGACTACTTTGTAACTTACCATCAGTCTTCCATGTGAGGCTGCGTTATAGCTAATTAACCAGATTCTATTCAACAAGGATTAAGATCAAGTCACTGGTATGTTCTTTGTAGACCTCCTGAAGGCCTTCGATGTAGTCAACTATCAAATCTTAACTAAGAAACTAAAGCTTTACAAAATTTAATTTTGTAACTTAGGAGTGGCTCATCGTCTCTAGCCTGCTTTGAGTCTTATTCGTCCGAAAGGAAACAGTTCATCACCATCGTCTCAAAAGAACTCGTCTTATCTTCAGGTCAGACTAGGACTACCACATGGCGTCAGCGTTGGCTAAATGAACTCCCGCTTTTGTTAGATATTCGTGTAGATGTTGACCCTTTTACCTTGCCAAATAGTACCAGGCTGAGTTGTGTACTGCAAGCTGACAACAAGTTTGCCTTTTTCACTCTACCAACTAGGTTTGCAAAATGTCTGCTGAAGCATTTTTACAGTACACCTTCACTTTTGAGCATTATCTTTCTTATTGGGCAGCCCGTTGCACTGGCTGTGTACTGGCCAAAATCTTCATAAGTCAGTGGTCTAACAACAAAAAAGGGAAGCAGAGTTTGTTTACTATCTCCATTTGGTAAGGACCAAGTGATAATGGGTTGAGGATAGCCTGTACAAGCATAGTGCAGCGTTGTTTCCTTTCCAATTAACCCAGTAAAAACTGTGGAAGAACTGTATTTACTTGGAAGTTTTGCAACATCTACAAAAGTAAATGAACACAAAATTAAAACAGTTGTTAGTATCATCTTATCAAATTATATTTTTACATATACTGTAAAACACTGTGTGGAATAGCTTTACGACTGAATTTTAAATATACTCATAATTTATAACTAAACTTGGAAAAGTGCTTAAATTTTATTAGGTTTAGAACTTTGAGAGTATTTTTAGAATACATAAAGAATTTATGAGGTTAAAAAGTATTGTACTGATTCCGATGGTTCATATCGTGATTAAAATAAAAAAGACTGAATGATTGATTGATTTCACACCGGCAAGCAACAACTCCCGTCTCATATTCTCATCAAGTATGTAGTCATAGTAGTTTTTAAAAAAGATGAACTACAGGTACAACTTGTCATTAGGAAAATTAATGCGAAAGCTTGGGTTAGTATTTTCAAAATGGGTCAGATTTTAGGAGCAACGATTGATAGACACAAGAATGACTAACATAAGTATCACTTTAATCAGCTACGTTGCTTTTGCATGTTATTGGAAAATTATAGAACAATACAATATGATGAAAAAATAATGTTGGCATACTCAGTAACCCTCGATTTCGAAGCAATTACTGAATTAGGCAATTCTGGACTTAATTAGCTTCACTTCCACCTCTAAACATTAACTTCTGTCAAATTCTTTCAAAAACTAACAAACAATTAAATAAATAGATTCAGAAATGAAAAGTTTAACCCTATTCCACCTGGGCTTTTTGAGGGTACCGCAGCCCATAACTCTAACACTATAAATGATAATAAAATGCAATTTGGTGAGGAAGTTGAAAATCAGAAACTAATAAGACGTCAAAATATCGTCATAACTGGAAAAATTTTCGACTTTTTCCAAAATTTTCCTAATCAAAGTAGAAAAGTTAAGAGACATTTCTGACTTAAAAAATCGACAAATAAACAGTACAAAGTGTAATTAAAACTTCTTTTTTTAATATAAATAACAGTATTGTAAAGATATCGAGTATTACAAAGTTCAAATCTTACATTAGCTTTTAAACTATAGCTCTCAAAATTTACTCAAATTTCTAGTTTTTAACGCTAATACTGTAACTAAACTTGTTTAGTTCTGTTTTCAACTTTTTCAAATGCAAATCAACCTCGTTCCAAGGGCCTTCTGGGTATTTTTCAAAACTTAGTTTGTGGAATTCAACCGTCAGACAGACGATGGGTGAAGAAAATGTGGAGTGAGCTAATTGCGTGACCAACTACAGGATCCAATTGCGACCTCTGAAAGTGCGAAAATGCGGTAAGTTCAACCGTTGTTTTGGCGCTCGCTTTATAAGATGCGCGAAATGTTTTAACACAGTTTTGTAGAGCTGCCTTTTCTCTATCTGTTCATTGTTGTTAGCGTATTTCATTCCGAGCCACTTTTGAATGACCTGCATTTGAAATACCCTGGTCGCCGCGTTTCCGGTTTTCTTGCAAAAACAGGCCTCGCAAATTAATGTGTGAGAGGGAAAAAATATTATATTTTGCAAATTAAAAAATTGGATTGCAGGTGGGCAGTACCTGTGTTTGTAGGACGACAGAACCTTGGATCACCTGTGGGCACAACAAGGGTTGAATTGGGCAGATCCTGGGATTGCCTGTATGTAGAACATAGATTACAAATGCAAAAACTAAGACTGCAGGTTGGCAGCACAAGGGTGGCAGAACCTCGGATCACCTGTGGGTACAACAAGGGTTGAATTGGGCAGATCCTGGGATTGCCTGTATGTAGAACATAGATTGCAGGTGGCACAAACTGTGATTGTCTGTGAATGGAGCCTGCAGTGGCAGATGGACGAAACCTTGGATGCTTGTATGCAGAATAAGGAATTGTAGGTGGCAGAAAAAGGGATTACCTGTCGGTAGAACCTGAGGTTGCAGGTGGACAGCACCTGGGTTATTTTTTGGTTGTATTTGGGGTTATAGATTAACAGAAACTGAAAAAATAATAGAATTGCTTGTGAGAAGAACCTTGATTGTACATGTAGGTGGGTGAAGCCCACAATTGCTAGTGGGTTAAACCTGTGATTGATTGCTTCGACAAATTCTTTACATTTTTTATCTGTCCTGTACGTTCAGCCGATGTCCAGAGCTTTCATTTCATCCACATCACACATCCAAACGAAATCTGTGAACGGGCGAGAATGTTTCGCGATGCCGTGACTTGTTCTGCACATCATTTTCAGTTTTTCAAAAGCCTCGATATTCTTGCACGTGACACTCTTGGCATCGGTGTTGTTCCCAGCGGTGCTTGTTTCGCAGCTGTTGTGGCCATTGCGTTCTTATGCACTTGACTGCTGTTATGCTTTTTTACACTTTCGAGTCGACCAGAACAACAACCCTTCACAAAATTCTGTTCTTTATCTGGGGAAATCTTTTCACAGACAGAACAGTGCATCAGTCCGTTTTTCGGTGTCATATCGAAGCCACTCTTTGAACTCTTTGTTTGACAACCAAGACTATTGAAAACAACGTGCCGACCTTTTAGAAGAGTCATATTCTGTTCTTGCTTGCAATTTCTTTTCGTCAGTTTTTCTTTTTTCGTTGCTGCGGCTTTTCAACATTTTCAAAGTACTTCCACATGTTCAAATGAAAACAATGTACATGACGCACGCAAGAACTTCTACAATTGTGAAATTGTTGTCGCAAGGTGCGAAACGTTGCTTGATTTTGAATTACTCAAGTATCAAAAACAAAGAAGTGCGAACTGCGTTGTTTGAGCTTTTGCTTTGTAACACCACGGTAGGTTATAAAGTCAAAGTGAAACTGCACTGAAATTTCTTTCATTCGAATTCGTTTACAATATCAGTTTAAGGTAAACACATCATTTATCGCTTCATTTACAAATAAAAGTAAGAATATTAATTTACTGACAAAAAAGACGATCTAACAGTAGACATTACGGCACATACTCAGTCATGAAAACATTTTCATTAAAGCTCACAGCGAGGACGCGCGACATTTTCAGCTATTTTTAGATTGAACATCAACCGCCTTCAGCATGTCAAATTTCTTCCATAATAACCCTTGCGTTAAAGTTACAAACGTTTTATTAATGCTTATATAGTCTGTTATGTTATACTAACTAAAATTTTACTCACAGAACTTAAAAAAAATTAATAATAAATTTGCAATATTTAGTCGTCAAAAGGTTTAAAATTTAAGATTTAAGATTTAAAATTTAAAATTTGCATAAACAGAATTATGTGATGCAAATAGATAGAAAGAAAATTTTTTTATGGCCCAAAAAATCCTAAAATACTGTTCTAATACTAAAATACTAAGAACTAGTTTACAACATAAATTTTGATTCTACAGGCAATTCTTTACCTAATACCTAAATACAAAACTTTAAACACTATTACCATATTTCCTCGAACAAACACCGCCCTTGTATTAATGCCGCTCTGAGAGCCAGAATATTAATAAACTCCACCCTTGAGTAAGTGCCGCACCCTGGGTGAGGTGTTTGTTCAACTATTTAACAAAAAAGTTATTATTAATAGTGCAATACAGTATCTACCAGCCTTGCTTAGTTTAAAGGTTTTAAACATTTATCAGCCCATCAAATGTTTCTGGTATAAAAACAAACAAAAGAATGACAAGAGTATCATAGCCAGACAAAGAACTACATCCTTTTTCTGCTTTTTAAAGTAAAGTTATGGTTGGTTGGTTTTTAAAAAAAATAAATAACACTTTAAATAAATACTGCCCTCGAATACACGTCGCCCTAAGTTAAATAAGCAGCGCACCCAAATCATGAAAAACTTATTAAACACCGCAGCGTTTATTCTGAATTAGCAGCTGAATCAGCAGAGGGTGAAGTTAAAGTTTCTTGGAAAACATGCTGACAGACACATTATTTAGTTGTAAGGGCAATTTTTGCTAGAGTGAAGAGACTAAAGAAGAATGATACAGTTTGTTTGCCAGTGTTGGTTCTGGCTTGAACTTGGTACAAGTTGTTGTTCAAGGCATATCTTGTGTTGTAGGAGTGAAAAGTTTTAGCATATTTGAAGTATTTGTCGAAAATAGGTGGAATGTGATGTTGGTGCCAGTTGCTCCAAAATACATTATCTGTTCAATGTTTTTCTTAAATGTTTCTAAAATTGTCAACAAAAGGTGGCACCACCCACCCCACCCCCTCCCTCCTTGTAAATATAGCCCTGTAACTTTAATTATTGTTGGGCCCTTGCTGATAGCAGTAGCCTGTGCAGCTGGCGGTCATTTGAAAAGCCGGAAAATTCGATGAAGGGAATTCGTCCCCTCTCTTCAATTTTTTTTCCTCTCGCCTGAAAACCGAATTTTCCGACTTTTCACAAGAACACCAGCTATGCAGGCTATGATAGCAGTTTTGTATGAAAACTGGTCAGGCTACTCTGTAAAACATAAGGTGTCTCATACTACTACTTCTACTACTACTTTTACATACAATTGCACCTGCATGGATCTCTAACTTAAGTAAGTTTTTTGTGATTCTGTCTTGGTTTGTACATTTTCAATGTTTTCACATTGCCTCGACCTACACGTAAAGGATATTTTTCTTTTATTCCTCCATCACTCAGCAACAATTGTTAATCATCATCATATCTTGTCACGATAGTGCAGTATCCAGGACGTGGCATTATTGGTATTTTCTCTTAAGTTTACATCGGAACAGTGAGGACCTAGATGATAGTCCCGCAAGAGGTGGTCCATCGTCTGCTCTTCTTCGCCGTAGAGACAACTTGCATCCGTTGCTATACCCCAATGTACCAGGTTCTTCTTTGTTTTGCCCCCTTTACTCCTAGCTCGGTTCAGTGTTACCCCGTGAGTTGCCACCTCGCTGTGGTTGGGGGGCTTGCATGTCTCGACGACCCTGAGAGCTATACCGGTTGGGGCTTAGACCCCTTGCAGGTTCAACCAAGCCGGCCAGGTCGAGGGGTAGAGGCCAGACCAAGTGCAACTCCTGGTCCTCCAGGTTGGGAGCTGTGACTGTGCCAATCACCCATTAACGTAAAAAAAATCTGATTACGGAAACCAGAATGCAAGAACAGAATTTTATAGAAAGAATGTCAGTCATGATTCCTGATAACTGTGGTTGAGCATTCGACGCAACTGAATGAAAGCCAAAGGGAAGTTCAGAGGCCGAAAGTTATCAACGCGCCGAAGTTGCAGACAATCATTGGTTGTTGGAACGTGAGAACTATGTATGAGATTGGAAAATCAGCACAAGTAGCTCGTGAAATGAAGAATTATCGAATAGGAGCACTAGGTATCAGCGAGGTAAGATGGACTGGATTCGGAAAGACCAAATTGAGTACTGGAGAGTCAATCATTTTCTCAGGCAGAGATGACACACATCATTGAGAAGGAGTCGCGATTATGATGACAAGAGAGGTGGAGAAAACATTACTAGACTGGAAGCCAGTTAATGAAAGGATAATTACGGCTAGATTCTTTTCAAAGTTTGTCAAGATGTCAGTAATACAAGTGTGTGCCCCCACCAATGAAGCAACAGATGAGGACAAAGACAGTTTCTATGAGCAGCTCCAAGCAACTCTAGATAAGGTTCCCAAGCACGATCTTGTTGTAGTAATGGGCGATCTTAATGCAAAAGTAGGTGATTCAAATGAAGGTTGTGAAGATATAATGGGGAAGCATGGAACTGGGACAATAAATGACAACGGCGATCGTCTTGTGAGTTTCGCGGCTTTCAACAACCTTGTAATAACAGGAACCATATTTCCTCACCGCATCGGGCACAAGCAAACTTGGACGTCACCAGATGGATTAACACAGAACCAGATTGACCATGTATTGATATCACGGCAACACAGAACTTCAGTTTTAGACACAAGAGCAATGCGCGGAGCCAACGTAGCAAGTGACCATCATTTAGTAAGAACAAAACTAAGACTGAATTTGAAGAGGCACAGAACTAAAAAGACACCGAATAGGCGAAGATTCAACACAGTCAAGTTGCAAGAGCTGGAAACAAGAAACCAATTTTCACTAACTCTGAGAAATAAATTTGATCTTTTACAAGTACTGAAGGATGATGAGGAAACTGTAGAGCACATTTGGCAAGGGGTACAACGAGCATACACTGAAACAGCTAAAGATGTCCTGGGCTACTCAGATGACATACAAAAACCCTGGATGAGTAAAAAGTCATGGAAATTAATTGATGAGAGAAAGGCAGTTAAGAAACGAATTGATGGAGCCAAGTCACAGAAGATTAAAGAGAAACTCAGAGAAAATTATCGATCCAAAGATAGAGAGGTTAAGAAAAGTGTGAGAAGAGACAAACGAAAATGGGCTGAAGACTTGGCACAAGAGGCGGAAATGCAGTGCAGATGGGTAGGATGAAAACTGTTTATGATATCACCAAGAAGTTAACAAATGAAAAAAAGAAAGCAGTAAACTCTGTGAGGGATAAGTCTGGTCAGTTAATCACCGAAGATTCGCAGAAAAGATCTAGATGGAAAGAGCACTTTGAGGAGATATTGAACAGACCAGAACCAGAAAACCCAATAGGGCAGCCAAACACAGATGAAATTTCAGAAAGAGTAAATGTCAAAACTGTCTACATCAGCGCGGGTGAGATAAGAAGAGCAATGAGTGATACGAAAAATAGGAAAGCACCAGGAAGAGATGGAATAACCATAGAATTACTAAAAGCAGACAACATAATAACTGAGTCAATACTAGAAGAAATATTTAGGGTTATATGGGACACAGAGGAAATACCAAGCGGTTGGACAAAAGGGATTATTATAAAAATACCAAAGAAAGGAGACTTAACTGTTTGTAACAACTCGAGGGGTGTCACCTTGTTATCTGTACCTGGCAAGATTTTCGGAAAAGTGCTAATAAACCGCTATAAAGATGGAGTAGACAAAGAGCTAAGGAACAAACAAGCTGGATTTAGAGAAGGAAGGGGCACAGTAGAGCAACTCTTCATTTTACGAAACATCATTGAACAGTCGGTCGAGCGGCAAGCAGGACTGTACATAAATTTTGTTGATTTCGAAAAGGCGTTCGATTCAGTTCATAGGGAAAGCTTATGGAATATTATGAGATGCTATGGCATACCAGACAAACTCATTCGAATGGTTCAACTGCTGTACAAAGATACACAATGTGCAGTCATAGATGAAGGAGAAGAATCGGAATGGTTCAGTGTTAAGACTGGAGTGAAACAAGGGTGCTCAATGTCAGGTTTTCTCTTCCTATTGGTGCTGGACTTTGTAATGAGGAAGACGACGAAAGACAAGGATACAGGATTAAGATGGAAATTAACAACAAAGCTAGAAGATCTTGACTTTGCCGACGACATAGAACTTCTGTCACCGATTCAACAGATGATGCAGAGAAAAACGCGTAAACTGCAAGAACAGGCTGCGAGAGCTGGGCTCAGAGTAAGTAATAAGAAATCCAAAGTTATGAGAATAAATGGGAAAAGCACGGAACCAGTTAATGTAAATGGACAAAATCTTGATGAAACAAGAAAATTCACGTATCTTGGCGGGGTAGTAACAACACAAGGTGGAGGAGGCGATGATATAACATGCAGGATAGGAAAGGCAAGCACAGCATTTAGAAAGTTGAACAGAATATGGAAATCCTCCAGTTATTCAATCATGACCAAGGTCCACTTCTACAACTCATTGGTGAATTCAGTACTTTTATACGGCTGTGAAACATGGAAAATGAACGAAGGAGATACAAGAAAGCTCGATACATTTCAAATTACCTGCATGAGGAGAATCATGAAGATTCGATGGCCGTATGTTATCTCTAACGAAAATATGATGAAAAGAACTGAAACTAAACGCGTCAGTACCGAGGTTAAGACAAGGCGGTAGAAATGGATAGGCCACGTACTACGTATTGAGAGAAACAGCCACTGCAGAACAGCCCTAACATGGCAACCCGAGGGAAAGCGGAGACGAGGAAGACCAAGAACTACATGGCGTAGGACAGTAGAACATGAAAGAAAGGAGATGGGAATTGCATCATGGGAAATAGCAAGAAACATGGCAATGGATAGAACTGGTTGGAGAAAGCGTATTCTGGCCCCATGCGCCTAATTGGCCTAAGGAGATGAGAGAGAGATTCCTCCATCACTCAGCAACAATTGGCAATCATCATCATATCTTGTCACGATAGTGCAGTATCCAGGACGTGGCATTATTGGTAACTTCTCTTAAGTTTACATCGGAACAGTGAGGACCTAAATGACAGTCCCGCAAGAGGTGGTCCATCGTCTGCTCTTCTTCGCCGTAGAGACAACTTGCATCCGTTGCTATACCCCAATGTACCAGGTTCTTCTTTGTTTTGCCCCCTTTACTCCTAGCTCGGTTCAGTGTTACCCAGTCCTTGCGACTGAGTGAGCTTCCTGTTGACAGCTGCTCCTGGTGTTCGGGGAGCGCTGCATTTGGATGGGCATTGCCAAGTCCCCTCCATCTCTCAAGACTGAAGCTGGATGTCTCAGTAGGGTTGAGAGGGGCAACGGTCACGAAGCTCTTGGAAATGCGTTTACAGCAATGATGGAAAATTTATGAAGAAGTCCACTAAATTGGACTGGAAGTTACATCCATACCTACAGATGCCGGCAACAGTTAAAACGTTCTTCAGTTGGCTGTGAGTATTGTCCTTTTATTGTCTCAATGAATATAAAATCCATTGTCTAACTTAAGTATTTAGTTCTTCTGGATTGTTCTCATCATAACCCAAGCTACATGTGACCTGATCTACTGTAGATCTTTTGCTTGTTTCTGTAAGTTTTAGAGCAGTCTAACGACCTTTCAAACCTTAAAATATGACATCCCAACTGATATCAGTTATATATATGCAACAATTGTTTTTAATTTTGGTATCTTTGTTTCGTGATGTCACGACAACTGGCCGAGTGCTTTACATAGCTAAACTGCTTCTATATCTTTAAAATAAAGTGTATTTTACATAAGAGATTAAGTGTGACTGTTTTTTACAATACTGCAAATTGTATCAGGTATTGACGTAATACAGTCTTTTCCACGTCTGTTGTGATGATCAATTAATTTTGCAATCTTTTATGCATATGTTCTGCAATCTTGCCTGGAGAACGAACAATGTCCGTCAAAACTGCATGTAGTTGATCGAAGAGAACATTTTGTCATAATTATTCAAACATGTATCACAAAAACTTAACTTTACAGCTGCTATAGTCTTGAGTTCTGCACTAAGCTAATTGCACAGTGCTACTCTCCCTCGTTTGCTTATTTTGCATTCACATGTAGGATGACGCGTATCTTCTGATTTCTTATAGAATGACAAACCTTTTCAACAAGTTTGAGTTAGTATGTATACAAAGTGGTGTAGAAATTTGAATATAAAGATCTGTAATGTTAGTAATGGTGAGTACATGTAGCTAGTGAAAAGTTCAATGTTCAAAAAGGTATTTTTCTATAAATTTGTTGTACTAAATTTTAAAAGAAAAACTGCACTCTGTGACACTTTTCCAAGTTTTTTCTTCTTTTAAAACAATATGACATTTCTAAGAAGATTTTTAAGGAAACATTTCAAACTTATAAATGCTTCAACTCTGCCAAGTTAATTCAGAAGACAGCACATTAATTTCAGTTATCTTAGAAGCTTGTTAAGAACGATAAAACAGAAAGTTGCAAATGTATATCTATGACATGGGCAACCCTTTGAGTATACTTCTTTTTAAACCTTTTTTTATTGAAAAGCGATTCATTTCTAGACAATAGATATTCCATATATGATATCTTTTTGGCTATGATTATTGTCTTCTTTAAGGTATTATGTATTGAAACAGAAAGTGAAACATTGATCGGAAATTGATCAAATACGTTATGAGCATCTGATAAGAACGTATCCTTCTCTTCAAATAACATATCCATATGTAGATAAGATTGCTTTTAACAAAGCAAAGGCTCCTGCCATTCAAGACCTTCCAAAACAGCTTGCTTCATCATTTTGACCTACAGCATTTCAAGAAAAACTCAATTCAGTTGAAGCGTTTTCATCCACAACGATGTCGACAACCGCCTTGCAAAAGCCAGCAGCTCCTTTGGCCGCTTACAGAAACGAGTTTGGAAGAATCACTCATT
>JAOBRG010387980.1:0-10754 GCA_027574985.1 Umimayanthus nakama | reverse complement strand
TCGAGGTAATATTTACCGGAAGAGAATACTCGACTGCCCTTCAGACTGTCATATAACTTGGTTATATCATCCCAGCCTGGCAGAAAACACAAAATGGCACCGTCCTGTTGGTACACAGAAAAGAGTTTCATTTTTGTGTGGTAAAAAACAATACGTTTTTTTATATTTTGTAAATATATGTTGTAAATTTCTTTTGAGGAAAAAAGTATGACTGGGTCCGTCCTTGAAGAAAACACGTTTTTCCCTTGAAAGAGTAAAACTGTATGATCTGACATGATAAAACAACGGTATTGTATTTCAAACAATGTTTCATTGCATTGACATTAGTTGTTAAATACATTTTCGTCAGTACAAACATGACAAAAGTCAGCAAAAACATCGAACGAGAGATAGCCACACATATTTAACAAGATCTTTATTTAATTAACTGAAAAAAGCAGAGTCGTGCGTTTATGATCAACAAAAACCATAACCTAGAAAAACATATCTACTCTGCCCATAGTCAGTAATAAGTCGCAAGTTTATAGTAACAAAACTTTGCAGGGTCTGCAATTATTAGGGTGGGTTGGGTAACAGATACTGACTACGCATATTATTTCTTGGCACCACAAATGCAATACAAAAGAGTAATTTGTTGTGGGAATTAAGCAGCTGACCACAAACAGCAACCTCGCAAGGGTAAACTGCGTATTTCTCCCAGCTTGTTTAAACGGAAGGTATGTAGACATATTAAGACAATTCAACCACTTCTCCTACGGTTTATTTGGGACTGTTTAGTACGTGGTAAATGAGGTTAACCCATTGGAAGAACTTACCTCCATGTTCAGCGATATATGTGTGATAACCTTCACAACAAGATCAAAGTCAATTTTGTCAAAATTCATATTTTTAAGAGTTTCCACGGTTCTCCACGAATACCTGACAGAGAATATACGTTTTATTAGCTCGAATCTGCTCAAAAGTTCATTTGATGAAATGAAACGATATCCATTCTCACGACAGCTGAAGTCATATACTCGTAGAGACGTTTACTTCTAACCTTAACCATTCACGTTCATATACTGCTAAATTTGTTGTCGGTCGTTCAACTGGCCTTGTGCAGTTGTTTTAAAATCGAAACCAAAGAAACAGAATGACTACAAGAACTAAGTAAAAAAAACTTTGTCAATTGGATATTTCCATCGTCACTGATCACTTAAAACGTACAGAAACTTAAGAACACAGGAAAAGCAAAGCTTGGCTAACATATCAATGATTTGCCGAGTTAAAATGTATGACAATGATGATGACTGATGATAACTGTCGAAAATTACAAAGCCTATTTATACATCTGTTTTTCATACTTGAACTCTTAAAGCGTACAAAACGCAAAGCAAAAAGTAACTCAGTCATTATTCCGTCACTGAGTAACAAAACGTGCTGTTTGAGCTGACAAAACCAAAAATCGGTAAAGAGACAAATAGACGGTTCCGTTATGCGATAGTTACGCAAGAAAGCAACCATTTGCCTAATGAGAGTAACAACGTGACAAAAATAGAAATTGCTGATAAACTGCCCTCTCTATAATTGGTTATACTATGACTTTGTAAAAATTTCAGGAAGCTGTTTATAATATGAACAAGTAGTTAAAACATTGAAGATATTTTTAGTAATGAAAGACTTCTCTCATATAAATTCGTGGAAACAACATAACAAAATTCTGAAACAGTTTAGTAGTTCTACAAGTGCGATGTGGCCTAAAAAGTTACAATTTAAACTTCACTTGCTAAAAAGACGACTTCGATAAAGTTTTCCTTCTTAGCTGGGTCTATCCTGTTATTGTCCGAACACTAGGTATCCCCTCAGCTCTTATTAAAATTGGGACGCTGGAAAACGTGTTTAGTGAGTCGATTACATATAGACCAACCATTAGGGCTTATTGTTAGGAGCGATAAAACTTGTAAAGTGAGGTTGTACCTTGGTCTAATAACATCCAGATGCTGCTTCCATTGATACTCTTCATCAGCAAACAAGTCTTCCTCGCTTTCCCCTAACCACGACATCCCCTTCTGTAGTCTCCTATCCTTGGCCAAGCTTTTCCGCCTACCTCGAGGGTTTCCATGGTAACCTCTCCTACCAACCTGGTTTGTCTGAGTGCTCACGGAGTATCTGCAAGAAGCAACCATCGTAGTATCAATATTTGGTGTGTTGAAATAACAAAATTGTTGGGGAAAAGAATGGAAATTAACCACGTTACTACTCGTGCAGGCCCCAAATACAGTACCACTAGGTTTAAAAAACCTTACCAAAACAAAAACAACGCAAGGCCTCGCTTCGTCGGTTTTGTGTTAACAGGTTTTAGTTCAAGTCTCGCGAGGACATTTTTATTGAAAGAAAGCCCATATTTGCAGCACTGCACTTGCACAATTAAGTTAAAAAAGGGGGATTGAAAAGTTTTTTTAGATTGTTTTGTAGACAACTGTCTTTCTATATTGTAAGGCATACTGATGACTTAGAACTGATAATCTTCAGGTGTGAAACCAATCAAAAAGCTAGAAACTTCAATGCTAGTAGTTTGTTGTTATCTCGAGCTCCCGCTCTGTCGAACAGTTTTTGTTTTCCCTAGTCAGCAGCCCATGCCCAAGTACTGAGGGTCACGGGCCAAAGAAGTAGGTACATGCCAAGGTACAAGTGAATATTTTGTAATACATATGTACTGCTATCACAGCTTATCGTTTACCAAAAAGGTTACATATAGCAACTAACCTCGTCATTTCTATTGTCTCTTCCAAGTAAATCTCTTTTACGGGGTACGTAAATCCGGGAATGTTAACCATGGGACAGTTACCTGCAAAGCAATGAGCAAGGCGTTACTAATCTAGGGCCAACTCTGAAACACAACCTTCTTTTTAGTGACGATGCTACTATCGTTGATTTCTTTTTTTTAACAGCACATTTACCAAGTTAAGAAATTAGCCCCGTTTTTAAAAAAAACATATTTAACTACCCCCATTTTAGTCTAAAGGGAATATAGTGTTCCGCACGTAAACTAAGTCACATTTTTCCTCTCGCTCAAAAAGTTATCCGACCTATCTTTTTACACAGTAAAAATCTTTTTTCCTTGACTTTCCATGACGGATTCAAGACTTTCTAGGAATATGACCTGTTTAAATTTCGTGGTCTTCCACGTTTTCCATGACTCTTACGAACCCATGGCTTCGTATGGAATAGTTAGCCCCAAAACACGAAAAAATACTGTCTCGATAGAAACTTTCAAAAACGAAACCTATGAGTCGATACAATTATGTAAAACATTATTTAAGCACTGTCCTTGTTCTATCTTTTGGTCTATTGACCAATGATGATTTTCCAATATTGCCAATCAAGCACACCGATAAAGGCAGTAGTGATGATGATGGTGACTAACGGTCTGTTAAGGTGTAATTTCACCTTATCTCGTGACACCTCAAGGCAATGTTAGTGCACTACTTAGCTCCAGAGAAGGCCTTGTGTGGTGTGGTAAGGTGTGGTGTGCTGTGACCTGATGCAGTGCTTTGTAATGTTATGTATTGCAAAGATACAATGCAGTTCTCCTTTTTACTTTAACGACCTTCAGAAAGCGCTGGATTCTGGAAAAGGTAAAATTAGCTCAGCATCCAGCTCAGTATCAAAGATGTTCTTTTTAGGCCTTCCAGACAACTTAGGATTTTACAATATTCCAGGCGTTTCTTGACCCAAAGCATTCCATGAGAGTATGGATTTTCCAGGGTCTTTTTCTTTGCTACCAAACTATTAGGGAAAAAATCTTCCAGGAAAACATGGATTTCATGGAACTTCAACTTTCCAGTCTTTGTCAAGATTCAAGTTGTTATTTTTATTCCTTTCTATTGTACATCTATAAAGAGAAAATGTGCCATTTATTCGGAAATACAAAGTTCGTACAGATGTACTGCTAAATGGCAAAAAAAAACCTGAAGAAAATGTACCCTAAATGAATGCCAGATTTCTTTGCCTTAGTTCACTCACCAAAATATTCAGAAAACATTTCTGCATTCAACGTCGCACTCATTAGAACGAGTTTGAGGTCTGGTCTGAAAAAGAGGAAGCAAGGTTAGATGATTGTATGTACTTTCACAAAATTGTAAAAAGCTAAAACTAAGCTTTGAATCTTTGTTCAGCTACGAAAAGGAAATCCCTGGTTCAACCATTCTGAAACATAACCATAATAACGGTACTACCCTTAACTCGACATCAAATAAAAAGACATTTCTAAGACTTTCTAGGATTCAAGGACCGTTTGAAATATACAAAAAATTTGAAGTTTTTTATATATTTTTACACATTTCTAATTTTTTAAATCTTAACCTGCAGTTAAATTTCTGTTAGTTGCAGCCAGTAACTGGTTGCAGAGTTTTCGAGGACTTCAGAGACTAGAATTTTTCCCCCCAAACTCAAGAACTTTCCAGGATTTTCAAGGATCGTGAGAACCCTGGCTAGTTGTAAAAGAACCGAAAACTTTCATTTGCTCTCATAAACGCTGCAACACATGTCCATTCTAAAACACACGTCAAGGATCCAAGGGATCACTCCAAGTAAATGATCATTTCGACTGCACAACCTCATACCATTTACTGCATCACATTATTACTCTCTGCAACAAACTCACAATGGAGAATCTGGCCGCAAATTAGGTGACCGCTTTCGCAAACATTTACTTGATCCATGTCAAAAACAAAGGATCAGACCGACTAAACTTGTGGCTAGACATTTCAATCGCCCGGGTCGCACACGAACAAATAGAAATTCAGTTGCGGTATTAACTTAAAGTTTGGGAACAATGAAACTCAGAAAAGGATGGAATAGAGAATCATTTTCAAACTCGGGACCTTGAC
Source organism: Umimayanthus nakama (assembly GCA_027574985.1). Classification (NCBI taxonomy): domain Eukaryota; kingdom Metazoa; phylum Cnidaria; class Anthozoa; order Zoantharia; family Parazoanthidae; genus Umimayanthus; species Umimayanthus nakama. The sequence continues at coordinate 5,883 of JAOBRG010387980.1, read as the reverse complement.
TCCCAACGGAATCAATGAACGCTTTCATTAGCTAAATTTCAAACATATTTTTGACCAATAAGATGCTACTAATTCCAACCAATGGCCAACTTTACTTTTCAATCAACATCGAAAATACACTATATTCTGTAGAAAATGAGAGCTAAAAACCTCTAACGACTTATCATAAGTACCAACACCTAACTTTAAAAACTAAACTGTTGTTGCTATTTTTATTACGGATGATAAATGACTGATCAGCTAGTAAATATACTATAATAACATACCTTAGCGGTAACAGATCTCTAACAATGATTATCAGAAAGTCGGACAAAAGGTCTCTCTCGTGAATCTCATCCAGAATAATGTGACTTGTACATCTCAAAAGCCTGTTGGAAGAAAAAAAGCTGTACATCAAACTTCCAAGCATAGAAAATTGTTTCCGACATTAACCGAACAACATGCACTTCTGATCATTGTTGAACAATTATTATTTACATTTTAGATATAAAAGGGGTTTGCAACTGATCTAAAATTTTCATAAAGAAAAAAACAGATGTATATATACAGTTAAAAATGTGATAAATAGTCTAAAAGACCTTATCATTTACAAGTAATCATTCATTTCTTATTCCCTGACAGTCGTGTGACCAGCTGTCGCATAAGCATGAGGGAATGCTAAAGCCTGGGCGCATGGGCCAGCTTGTTTGACTTGGTTTCTTGAGAGGTGGCGTGAAGCAACACCTAAACTTGTGGCGAGATAACGCTAACTGTAGACATTCCACAAATTGTAAGGTAAGTGTTCACCCTCTGTGTTCATCATTTAATTTAAAACTCAAAATACGTCAACGAAAAGCACTACACTCGAACAAGGTCAAGCGTTTTGCCCAAGAATCAAGATTTGGTTTTGTTGCTCAAAATTTGAGTTCACTCTCCGTTCGATTTTCTCAATTTTAAATTGCAATCGTTTGAAAAATTAATTCAAAAATAAGATCCAAAGTAGTTTCTGTCAACAAAAAATCATTGCATGGAGCTTCAGACAAAACAAAATCCCAAAAATCAATTTCTTAAAAAGGAAAAAGACGTTATAGTTTGCAAACTCAATTTCACTAGAACGAATCGTTGTAACTGCTATTGAGCTTAACACAATACAGATGTATGTAAAACTTTAAAATATACGTTTATCTCAAGATCTGTGGCTAACCAAACTTATCCGTTCAGAGAACGGGTAGCTGGAGGTACTTACGGGTCTGATACAAGCCATCTCAACATTATACCCGTAGTGCAGTACAGAATGGATCCTTGCGATCGGGGAAGTTTGCTGTAGATAGCAAAATGAAAGGACGTAAAGTGTAAAAACCATCCAAGTTCAGACAGCAAACTGTTAACAGATTTATGCATAGACAGACCTACGCTGATGCAGAAACAGGTCTATCAAAAACCAAAATCAGCATGCAGGCTGTTCATAGGTTTACTAGTTTTGTTCTCGATAAACCCAAAATCTCTTGCCGAGCCTCTTTCTTCTACACAATTCACAATGTACCTCTTAAGCGGCTATTCGAAAGTGGGTTAGTGAAAAACCAGTATTAAATCATCAGCCAATTGGGTTTGCTTCCAGGCTGATTTGCGCTTGTGTTCCGGATTATGCACTCTTGACCTAGGGTTAAGTTTATTCCAGTTTGGAGCAATTGGGTCCTAAACTAAATAGACCTATGTGGTAGTGAATTTCAGTAAATGTCAAAAAGAATGTGAACAAATCTACTTATGTGTTTGTTTGTATTTCATTAAAGTTATTCAGGGAAAAATTTCTTCAGTATTATTGATAAAATAATGCTATCGATGGAAGTCCTGGCTCCCACAGAATTAGAAGTTTACATACTATTTAGGCTGAGACATTTACTATAAAAATTAATATTTTAAGAAACACCTGAAACAACGCTTTCAGTACAACCAGTAACTTATTGGCCGATTCAATCTTTACTGAAGGCACACGTAAAAAGTACTCTGGTGCGTTTACTTTGGGGCTACTTCCTTATCAAACCAAAGTTTTTAAAACTGTGCCTGAAAGTTGCTAATTGACGCATCTCTTAACCAAGTAAAGGATGTATTTGTTACAAAGCTGCTTTGCTTGATGTGCGATGTATAGTTGCGGTCTTAATATTTTGGTTTTTTGTTTTTGCAACATACATAAGAAATCAATGTACATTCCTTTTGAAGTTAACCGTGATCGTAAGCAGACTCTAACAACTATAATTAATTTTAATACTTAGCTATCCTCTTTGATTGAAGGTTATTGCGTGTAGCATTCTTTAACATGCATGTTTGCCTGAACGAGAACAGTTGGCTTGTCACCAATACGTTATTAACAAATGATTTAGTATACAAATTACATCACTGTACCATACTTGAAATTCAGTAAGAAAAGACAACTAAGAATATGAAAATGAAAGGAATACGTGCCAGGTGTTAATAAGATTTCGATATAGTACCTTAACATAACGTAACGTGTGAAGCTAACTGGTTTTTAACTCGTTTTACAATAACATATAAACAAACGACAGAGAACTTTGTCAAAGTTTCATACTGAGCCAGTTAGCTGTAACAACTAAGAACGGACCAAGGTAGATGATACCTTTCAAGACGAATCTGAAAACCAACGCTGTTTTCTTCGCCACACTTTTCTCCTCTTTCTTTTGCCACTCTTTCAGCAACCTGTTTGATCGGCCAGTAAACATAAACCCAAAAGGCATTTAAACTTACCTAAGGCTAAAAATGCTAAAAAACGCCTGAAACTACTACTTCTTTCCCCTCAAACATGTCGTACAAACCTCAAAATATTTGCGAGTCTCCATTAAATACGGTACTAGGTACCTATATATGATTTCAAGTTTTACTAAGTTGCAATACAATACAATAAAACATTTGTCGATTTGAACTAGGGCCAGAGGGACTGGTTGCCAAACCTCCTGTGCCAGAGGCGCGTGTCAAAAATGCTCGACTGAAAAACATTACGTACAATGCGTAAAGATAAGTATTTCTAAAATCTCGGCACAATGCTAAATTAATTCGTTGCAACATATGTTTATAAAAAACAAAAACACACTCGATTTTAAAGATTACAAAATAAAAAAATGCTTTAAGAATAATAAATTACTCTAATTATTATAAAGGTGAAGAAGTTTTTCCTACTGAAGCCGAGATATCCGCAAAATCGGAAGTAATTATGTGGGAACTACCACAAAAGGGGAAGCTCCCTTTAAACATTCCTAAGTTGGGAGGTTTATTAGAGCCAGCGTAACACTCATCCGAAAAATCTGGTTCCTGAGCGAGATTTGAACCCACGTCTCCTTGGTTGCTAGTCACGCGTGCTATCCACCGCACCATCAGGACTCACCATGCTGGCAACACAGCGAGTTAACGAGGTGCATATGGATAGCCGTGAGTTTTCCTCGCGAGGGCCCAGTTATTTTCTTCATTCGAGTGTATCGTGTTTTCCACAAACCAGTTACCCTTGGGTGGCTGTAGCAGTTTCTGTTCATGAACTGACATGTGGCTGGCTTAACGGGTAATTCCTAGGTTGGTGTTTTTTTAAACATTTTTATAACCGAACTTCCTGTTTAATATAATAACTTAAAAGTTATTATATTAAACGGGAAGTTCAGTTACAAAAGGGATTAGTCAGACCATTTACGCTTTTTAATCTCCGGTTTTGCGTTTCCAAATTGTTGCTCAGAGAGCGAAATTCCAGTTAGAATTGTGAATTTAAAGTCTAGAAGTTGAAGCTGTCAAGTCATTACCAACCTATTACTCTTGCATTATATTACCCCTCTTACAATATCTCGTAGACACGCCAAGTTTGTCAAAGTTGCACAATTTGAACTTTAAATGGTGGCCTTTAAAAGGCATGAAAAGAGGAGATGCTTAGCCTTATAAACCGGAACCTCTTGCTTTGAGGTACACTACAGGAACGGATCCAGGATTTTCCAAAGGGGGAAGGGGGGCACCAACGAGCACCGAAGGCGCGAGCTTTCTTGGGGGTATGGGGGCATGACCCCAGAAATTTTTCAAAATTTGAATCTCTAAAACGGCCATTTCCAGCATTTGAGACAAATTTCGTGCTCGTTTAATACTAACTTTTTGGAAGTAAACTTCGCTTTGGTAAAAAAAGAAAAAATCCAAAAAGGTGGGGGGGGGCACAAGCCCCCAAGTCCCCCTTCCATGGACCCGCCACTGCACTACTCACCGAAATTGCACTGATACGCCTGGGTTGTGTGCAGACAATCCGACAGATGGAGCCGTTGCCATTCTCGATTGCATCATCAAGAAGAAACTGTGCTACCTTATGACGCAAAAAGGAAATATCCAGTCAGGCCTCATTAGCATGAACAACTCCGGAGATTCCACCCTAACTTAAGCCTGGTTTATTTACAATCGCCTTAGTCTACAATGTAAGGTTTGTCTCTGTCATAGAGTTTTTAGTCACGCAATCAGGACGCAACGACAGATCACGAACACGGTTCTATGCTTCTGACATAAGGATCGTTTAAAACAATCACATGGGTGTTTGGAAACAGTTTCCATATGATCTTCCCGATCGCGGCTTCACAAAACAATCTACGACAGAAACGATTCATATGTTAGAGACAAGTATTCTTGACAAAAAAGAAATTCTGTGACATAGAATTCTTTTGTTAGAGATGATTATACTGATGGAAATGGGGCTTAAGGTGTTGGCAAGACATCGCAGATAACACATCACAGACTACAACAATAAAAGTCACTTAAGAAGCAACTATTTATCCGAATGAAACCAGTCAGTTCTTTTGTTGTAAGTTAGCCTGTGAGCTTGTATTAGCACTAAAAGAGCGTAATATTTAACCAGGAAATAAACCAAACCAAAGAACGATTCGATATAATGGGAAGCCTGGTATAGTGGGAAAAGTATAAAATGTGCAATATTGTATATCTAGGAACGTTTTGTAATGTAATGACTATAAGCATAGATTTATCAAATAGTGGTAAAAGTTAATCAACACTGAACTTGTCTAACAGGTACCTTTGAAAATGTTGAAATGGAAAAGGAAATGGAAAAGCACCGAAATATTTACTGATCATATGAAAAAAGAAGCATATTAAACACCACTGGAGACGGAGGCAGCATTTTAAAAAAATCTTAAAAGGAAAGTACAGTTTACCTGTGTCGTTTTTCCACAACCTGTTTCACCACTAATAACAACAACTTGGTTGCATCTTATTAGTTCGACTAGCTCCTGTGTATAAAAGCGAAACCAATTTTGACAGTAAACATTGCTCTGTAGTGTAGATCATTTAAAGACGTTAACGTTCTGTTTGAGGTTTTGCGAGGGAATATAGTTTTGCAGTTCCAGTAAAAATTCTATCAATAAGAACACAACATTGAGGCAATACATGCTGTATTACACAGCATACCTGAGCTACAAAACTGAGTAAGAGTTACGTCAAATTCCCAATTATATCTAATGCAAACCTACAGGCTGTTCACATATATTAACACGGCAACTGCGATAGTAACTCAATCAAGCCAGAAGACCCAACAAATCGGGTTGGTCTTGCCATTCTTCTTGTCGATTTTGCAAAAAAAGGTTGATTCTTACAAGTTGCTCAAAATCCGTAAAGGGTAAACTCTTAAGTTTGCTTTACTTCAAAAACACGAAGTGGCATTGACGTTGCATGTTACGTTTCATTTTGCTTATCCTGAAAAATACAAAGTGATTAATGTTGTTCGTTCTATCTTTTGAATCGATTGCCAAGAATCCGCAACGTGACAATTCAGTTTGCTTTTGTTAATGAATAACACAAGGTGATTGGTGTTATTCATCCTATCTTTTGAATCGGTTGCCAAGAATCCGTAAAGCAACAATTCAG